>SAUA01000084.1:0-151067 GCA_004335185.1 Phoma sp. RAV-16-625
CCCCGCCGCCCCCCCAGCGCGCTCCCGGGCGCCGGGCCCGCAGGTGCCGGGCGGTGGTTCTCGGGTCGGCGGCCGTTACTGCCCGCCGACGAAGGGAGAGGGAGAAGCGTTCGTGGGCGTCGAGGAAGTCGTTTCGGTGAACGTGTTGAACGTGTTGAACGTGTTGAACGTGTTGAACGTATTGAAGCTCATCTGAGCCCGGGCATCGTTCATCATCTTCAATGCTGTGTCCAGCTTGTGAGGACGCGGCACGACAACGGGTCCAGAGTCCTGTTCGAGCGCGTTCTTCTCGCGCACCCTCCGGTTTTCACGATTGAACTTCTCAAGGTGAGCTTCTGTGAAAGCCCTGCCACCGATTCCTGCTCTTACGGCAGGGTACGCTCGCACTCCAGGCTCTTCGCCCGGGTACCAAACTACACCGTTGCGAAGGCACGGCTGCTCGCAATCGCAGAGAAACCTACACTCTTGGTGACCCTTTCGGATCATGTTCTTGGTGCCCGTCTCGAGCATGATGTGCTTGGGGTTACAGCACGGACCAGAGTTGCAGAGGTGGGAAGCCTCAAGCTCATTATCTGCAGCACAGTCAGTTAAAAAGAGCGGATCTTCCGGGAAAATCTTACTGAGAGCCAAGTTGATGCGCGCGTCGTCGAGTTCAAGATGTAGAATCGCCAACATCTTGTACACGCTCATACACAAGGGTAACTGGTACATCTTTGACACAGGACATGTGTACTTGAAGGTGATGAACCACTTATAGCCTTTGGCTGAAATATTGTCGTAGTTGAGCCAGCGGCGGAAGATGATGCGTAGAATGGGTCAGAAGTAGGGAAGAGGAGAGTGTGAGAGTGCGTGATCTGAGAAGGAAAGAAAGGCGGACGGACAAGTTCCAGGCTGTCTGCTTGAAATTCGGCCTTCCCGGTGAACTGCACGTGCCTATCACTTAGGCTTAGTCCAGAGCTGCTCGGCCGCCGTTTGCTTGTGGCTGCCAGTGACGACATCAACCTTGATTTCATTGTTCTTCTTGTGTTCTTGTCTTGTTTGCCGAGCAGCTGAAGTATCTTCCGGTTGATGGCCTTCAAGCGCTCGCTGGCCTGCTGGAAAGCATGCGTGTTGCGACCTATGCAGCCCATCAACAGACCGATATTCCAGTCATCAGGATGTAGTCAAGTTAGCCTTCGTAAAGGGTTTCTGCTTAACAGACAGACAAAGTGGCTACAGCGCTTTGAGTAAAAAGTCAATGATTGCCCAAGAGTTGGTGAAGGCCTCCAGGCTTATTCACAGCAGCCCAAGGATGATGGTTCTGCAGCATGAGAGACCGCGTGCAACACAGCACAACAGATTCTAACATTTACCTCTAGTGGACAAATAGGCCTTTGCCTGCACATGGATGTACTTCTGCTGATTTCGTCGTCATGCCTGCCACGGTCCGAGACTGGCGTCCCAACAGTGCACCTGTTGCCGGGGATTGTAAAATCTCGATCAATACAAATGGACCGCTCTGAGTTTTGCACATCTGGTCCAAGCAGGGAGCAGTTGCAGTCGGTGCCTGCGATAACGTGACGTGGTGCTGCCTGATGTTTGAGTGGGGCTGCGCACAGGCTGCAGGCGACCCGAGCCAGATCACATGATGCTAGCGTGCCAAGACCTGCGGCTTAAAAGCTCAACGCTCCTCGCCCGCAAACCTGCCTTCCTTTTCATCTAAGTGGTAAGTGGAGTCCGCGCCCATATTCCTTTCACTTCCGTTCCTACACCTCGACCTCCCTGATCCAGTACTCAGCTAACTGAAAAACAGCTCGGGCTTTACGCTTACCAGTGAAGATTCGTCTGAGGTAGCGTTTTTGCTAGTTGAAAACTACAACTATGACCGCTCCAGTTGGTCTTCGGATCGGCTGGGAATTTTTGTATCCCATTTACTGCTGTCAGTTGCTTTTCATTGATTTCTGTGGCTTTGCCGCAAGATTGAGGAAGAACCAACTTACCATTGCCGCAATCCTCTATTCTACGCAGGTGGTGCGCGCTCGTGACGTCGCTATTTGACGATAGCACGAGTGCGCGACGACTACGAATTAACAGCACCATTGATTTCCACCTTAACGACTGCGTCAACAACACGCGCGATACGATACGCGCGATTCGACACGCGCCGCTGCCGCTCCTGATGATCGCTTTCGACACATTGCTTTGAGAGCTCGCCCCTCGTCGCCGCCTGCCTACACCCACCGCACGATAGAAACAACACCACACGATCCTCGATCGCAAGCGTACATCGTAAGAAAACAGCCTGTCATAACACCACAACGCGTTTGGTGCAACAACTCCAAGATCGAATCATACCGACGTCGTTTGTTCGGCCTTGTCAGCATGTCATCTGTCGAGCAGAGCACCGCGATGAACGCGTCTGGAGGCTGCCCTTTCTACAGGATCCGTCGAGCACGAGCGATCGACTCGCCAACCCCCATACTATACTGTTGATACACCCACAGACCTAAATTGAAGGAGTCATCACAAGTAGAAGGCTTGTTTGGACATCTGGATAGATTCTGCCCATCTCGATGTTACACGTGGCCTGGCGGAGGAAGATCGGACACAAGCCTAGGACCCGACATCGCGATGCGCATGCGTTCTTCGCATTTCACCGATAGATAGGTGGGAAGCATAACAATATCGACGGTCGCGTAGAGGATGACGCGCCCTGAAGAAGGACACCGACAATGCTTGAGCGGTGCGCATGATGCTGGCAAACCACTGCGCAGGCACAGCGTTTGTCCAGAGCTACGTGTCTGGTGTTTTCCTCGGGCGAGACTGGTCCCGTTCAAGGCTTGATTCCATCATCCAAACAATGCCACTGCATGCATGAAGAGGCAAAGAAGATTGCATATGATGGCCAGAGGCGTGCGGAGTCGGCAGAGCTATGCGTCGCAGAAGCCAGGGAAGGTTTGTCACCATGGTTGGTATTCGTGTCTCTGCAGTTTTGTCCCGCAACCTTGTCGACTGCTTCCAACCCCAGGCAACAGCATCGCCTCTCCGCATACACACGATACGCGGCCACACATGCCGAGAGGCAACATTGACACGGCATTGAGCAACGAACGGCTGTCCCAACTCCGGCTTGGACTTTCAACCTGCTGATCTTGCGTAACACGAACGATCATCAAAATCATACGATGTGGGAAATATTGGTCCGGCCCACAACAAGGCCATGTGAAAGCTTCATTCCTAGAATATCGCCCAGTGTCCGGGGCTATCCGCTATATATCCCTATTGGCTCGCGTTTGGTCTCCTGTGGATCGTTCCCATATGACCTATAAGCCGTGGTAATAAGCACGTGCATCACAGAACGCAAGGCTCGAGCAGTCGCAAGAGCTGAAATGCAGGGCAACCCTGACTTGGAATATACATACTTTACGGGCGCTTGGGATGATCTTCTGTCACGCCGCATCTGTTGTCCTACTGATTTAGCTGCACGGCACTCACGGCATCTACAGCAGTACTCGCAATGTCACCAGATGGCAGATCTACGGAGTTTGTAGGGGGGCGGGGTTGATGCACCGACAAGCTTCCGGCCCGCGAGACGAATTGTGCCTCGAGTATACCAAGTCACACGTCTTCAAGGAGCGCTCATGGCGATGGGCTCTGCCAGGTCGATGCGCTGGAGGTTGCTTGGTGTTAGTGACTACAGTATGGGCCATGCTCGGAGCTGCTCCCATGACAACACTGTCGTAGTCTCCCTTCGTGGCGAACAAGCTTCGATCACGCATGCGTTGGACGCCAACGCTTACTCCTGCTTCCACCATGCTTCCATCGTACCCGTGAGACGTATACAATGGCTCCACCGAGTCAGAAAATGCAAGAAATACTGTCAGAGCAAGCGTCGACCAAAGGTTTGTTTCTAAGATTGGTACAAGCCTTTTGAGTCTGGAGCCAAATTGCGCGTTTTTGTATTGGCCGCATTAAGTCCGACTAAAGCAGCAACAGGCTACCCGAAACTTCAGGGTTCTGACACGCGATCAGCACGAAAGCCGTCTGTCTGTAGCTTGACGTGTAGCTTTGCCAATATACGAATTCAGCTGTAGTCTAACCGCGGCTGAGCATTCGACGACTGCAGATGCTGTCATTGCGAGGGCATCTGCTTGCTTGCGACATCTACGGGAGCCTCTGCAAAAATCAAATGCTAAAAGATGGGGTCGAAGCTGGCAACTTAGGGTAGTGTTTCAAAGTTATCCGGTATGTTTGAAGCCCACTTTTAGACCTGGTAGCTTTCGGGCACGGTCCATGCTCGGCTATGATCTGCGTCAGGGACATCAGCAATTCCATCACGAACTCCTACCCACCACCACCGTTTGATGACCCTCTAGGTTACCACTACACTAAATGCCTCAGCTAGCAACGGCTCAACTGCAAGTGACAATAGTGCGAAAGACAATGCGTTAGCAAGAGATGGAAGACAATTTTGGTGTGACAGCTACATGCAACCTTCAACCGGTCCCTGTCAAAAGCTGCACCTAGGCCAGTGACATGCGACATGCGACGCCACAGCCTTCAATCGGTGCCTCAGCCAAGTTCAGGGCCCAAGAATTAGCCTTACAAGGCCGTCGCAGTGGCTGCCACGGGTCTTCCACTAGGGCTATAGTTGAGACATTATACCCCCTCGGTACCTACCGCCACTAACAGCTCACTGCCATTCTCGGGTCACCTCCAATCACGGTGATGCGGCGACATGGATCCTTTCCTGTTCCTGCACGTATTCTGCGACTGTTGTCACGCACATGATGGCAGACTCTGCAGGAACGTGGCCTGGTGTGGAGGTGCTCTGACTCTTGCCGGCTCTGCGCCCCAGGTTAGGACACACTGTCTGGAACCCGCATGTGCCTGCAAGCTAACTCTGAAGGCACGGTGATCTCACCAATGGATCGAGTGTCGACTTTACGATTCGTGCAGCAAGTTTGCATCCGTACTCCCACTCGGGCAGCCCTCTGATATTACCAGCCGATTCCTTCTTAGGTTGCTCTTAGTCTGCCGCCTTTCAGAACTCGCCCGGCATCTACACTCCCCTTACTTGAGGCGCCCTTCTCGACGGGCTCGATAGTACTACCATGGATCAAGGAGGGATGACATGCTGAACATTCGCTGTACTTGGTCTTTCTAATCATTCTAATACGTCGGGTGTGGTCACCCAATCTGAACTCCAACCGCAATGCTCGACAACGCCTCGCCCGCTGGCATCCGGGTGAACACGATCGTTCTTGCTTTTACACTCGTTGCTGGAACCGTCGTTTTTCTACGACTATTCACGAGGCTGGTGTTGACAAAAGGGGCTGGCTTCGAGGATGTCTGCATTGCCTTTGCTATGGTATGTTACAGCTCACTGGTTTTTGACGGTATTTGCTAACCGATCAAGGTCTTGTCGATTGCCCTCGCGGTGGTCACCTCAGAGCAGGTAATGCACGGTCTTGGAAAGCATCTTATTGATCTTTCTGCTGGGGATAGTACCGTTGCTTTGCAGGTAAGCGTCCTACGCAACACTGAAATATGATCAATGCTTACAACAAACACAGATGTTCTGGGCGAGCCTCTGGATATACAACCTCGCTCTTACTACGACCAAGGTGTCCATCCTGGTTCAGTACGTGAGAATCTTCCCCCCACGCCACTTCCGCTGCGCTTGCTATGCTATGCTGTGCATCGTTGCTGCGTGTGGAGCATGGGGCGTCTTTGGTAATGTCTTTTTGTGCTACCCCATCAATTTTTTCTGGGACAAGTCCGTCAAGAACGGGCGATGTATGAACGAGTACATTACGTGGTTCAGCACGGCGGGTCTGAACATCGTGCAAGATGTGATCATCCTCTTTCTTCCGATTCGGGTTATTCGAAGCCTCCAAATCAGCAGAAGCCAGAAGAAGGGACTGATTACCATGTTCGCTCTTGGTGCCAGGTAAGCCATGCTTCGCATATGTTCCCATTCGGTAGGTCAACGCTGACAAGTGCAGTGCAATTGTGGTATCAACCGTTCGTCTTTACTCACTGGACAACCTCGCCAACTCAAACGACGAGACGTTTGACAACTCTGATCAAGCCACTCTATCTGCGGTTGAAGTGAACGTAGGCATCATCTGCGCCTGCCTCCCAGCAATGCGCCCTCTCTTCGCTGTGATGATGCCCAAGTACTTTTCCTCGACATCTGCATACACCACCGTACCGGCCAACGACGTCGAGCGGCCCAAGGATGTGCGCGCACTATCCGTTGATACTCGAGTGGACACACCAACACAATCCCTACGACCCAGCCATTCGCGGGCCGGTAGCAGCAACCTCTCCATCGACACGCGCCCTCGCACATCCGGGCAGGCCAGCCAGCGCACTCAGTCACGAAATGGAAGCATAGCACACTCGCGCAGTGATTCGGGCCTCTCGGTAACAATACCAAGCCGCGCCACAACAGGGCCCTTCCAAGGCTCCGCGCTGAACCCACTGCGCATGTCCCCCGTGACCCCCTTCGCACCACCCATCTCGCTCCGTCTCGGCCGATTATCCGAAGACGACACAACGAGCCTAGCACCAGGAGCCTACAGTCGCCGACCCAGCGAAACCAGCATCAACCTGACGCGATTGCCCACATCGCGACGGCCGCCGCGGACCCCCGTCAGCACCAAGCCGCTGCCGCTGACGCCGTTTCCCGTCGGCAGCGGCGACTGGACGCGCGCGCACATTACGCCCATCCCCAGGCCAGCCGAGGACGCGTGACTCGTGAGCATCTACGAAAAGTACGGGGACGTACGGTCGAACAAGTCGGCGCGGTCGTCGGCGTGATGTGAGGGCACGGCAGGGATGCACGCGCTCTGTGGTTGTGGACGCGCTCGCTCTTGACACGGGCATTATCGCACGTCGTGATGCGAGTATACCGAACCTCGGGCACACACTACGAGGCTGTGGTGTGTCTCCGACAAAAGCCGGGAGATGCACACGGCTATTCGAGAGCCGTTCCGCTCCAACACCAGTGTGCAGCAGCCGGGCAAGTCGAGTGTAGAAGGGCGCAATAACGATACCCGAGATAATGTGTTTACGTCTTTTATAACGGCGTTGGTGGCTTGTTTGGTTCGTTTCCATGATAACACTGAGCGTACCGTATGACTATGTTCTCGTCATGTTCTCTTGTCAATTGATTTACTTAGGTAGTGCTATATGTAATATGTAGAGTGGAGGGAGGAATGCAACACCAGTCACAACAAGCCGAATACATTGAAATCCTCACGACGATGCATGCAGCATGTAAACGTTGATGAAGATGGAAGGATAGGTTCATTGATAGCACAACATCAGCGCCATGGATATGTTAAAAAAAAGGACTACAAGATGCTCCAAACGCCAGGACTTGCAATACGCTAACAAGAAAGAACAATCAGCGGAACTTGCTCCAGATGACGGCGATGATGAGCAGGACGAGCACGGTGATGATGGCAATGGTGATGATGCGGTTCGTGGCCATGCTGGTGGGGCGTTAGCGTGGTCTGGGGGGGTTATCCAAAGGGCGTCCAGCTAGGGGGTGACATCAACAGGTGTCGATGGTGGGGGTGAAGTGGAGTGCTGCAGAAGGACGGGCAGTACAAGCAGAAGGAAGGCTCACCGTCTCGCCATGCCACGCAGGGTCTTGATGCTGCGGTCGGTGTAGCTCTCCGACTCGAGCAGGCGCTCGCGCGTGTGCTCAATGGTCTCGCGCTGGCGGTGCAGGTCGCTCAGGGTGCCGGCGCCAATCTGCTCCGTCTCGAGGGCGATGCGCTGCGACTCGCGCAGGCGGCCAGAGGAACGGTTCAGGCGGTCGGTGCCGCTGAGCAGCTGCTGGCGCTGCTCGAGCTGGGCGTCGCCGGCCTCTGGGTCGTCGGTGTAGCGGGCGCCGAACAGCTTGGCCTTGTCGTTTGTGTACTGCTGCAGCTTGCGCTTGGTGGCGTCGAGGTCCGATTCGAAGTTGCGGAACTTTGCGTTGTACTTGCCCTTGAGGCTGACGGGGATGTTGCTCTTCTCGAGGCGCATCTGGCCAATCTGCGGCGTGCGTGTTAGCACGGCTGTCCTCTGTTCTGGCGCTGTGCCTTGATTGTGGCTTCGTTGCGCCTCGACTGCGCCATGTCCTCGGTGGTGATGTGCGACTCCAGGCGCCCACGTACCAGCTCGTCGGCCTCCTCCAGCGCTCGCTCGGCCCTGCTGATGGCGGCTTTGCGCGGTTCGCCCGTTGTCTCCTTGATCTGCTCGATTTGCTGCGACAGGTCCGCCTGCACCAGCTTCAGCTCGGCTTCATAGCCACCGAAGCGCTCGGTGCCAGCTTCCGCGTCGACGAGGTTGGACATGGTGGCGGTATTGCGCAATTCGTCTCGATTCGGGGGCGGTGTGTGGTGTGTAATGTGTGGTGTGCGACGGGGGGACGGTGAAGGAGCTGTGCGCAAGCAGTGTGAGCAATCGAGGCGCTGTTGATGTGGTCGCTGCGGCCTGTTGACTTGCGGCGTCCGGGTTCCAGGTCGCCGCATTACGCACTGCCAAGGTAAGCCTGCCTATCCCTGCTGCATCACGTGTAGGGTTGCACACCTTTTGACTGTCACTCTCGCCTTTTACATCTTCTGCCGAACAATGCTCTGTGCGGCCGTCCACCAGACATGGCCTCTCGCGTCTGTTGTTGCTGTTCGATGGTGCGCGACTTGCCCTTGCCCTCCAAGCCATCACCACCATCATCACCACAGCGGTTGCCTGACCTCTGACCCCTCAGGAGCTGTCTCACAATCGCAATGGCACTCAGTACTTACTACACTGTACACAAACAGCGTCTCATCGAACAGTCTGATTGAACTGTCCATGAATCTCCCCTTGCAAGTCACCGCATAGCATGATGATTGCATACTGCATAGTAGGTACACAGTATTACTGTCCGCCTTACGCGGTGCATCTTTGGCAGTGAGCTGTCCTGCTCTGCGCTATAACTCGACTTCGCTGTTCTGCCGTGCTGAGGCAGACCAACGTCTCGAAAGCGCACATTTACCACGGCGCCGAACCTGTTGAATCCGGCCTGATTCTAGCTGAAACCAAATTCGCTTCCGAGTCAATGACATCAGCACTCTCGTTCTCTGCAGCAATGCTCTCTTTCCCAAACTCGCAGGCTTTCTGTCATCTCCCTGCACCCATTCCCTAGCTCGCCTGTAGAATCGCCACTTAAGCTATTTGGGACTCTCCACACTCTCTCAGAGATGGAACGCAAAAGGGTAGCAATCGTCGGCAGCGGCGTCTCCGGCATCAGCGCACTTTGGACGCTGCGCAACGCTGGCTACGAGGTCCACCTCTTCGAAGCAGCAGACCGCCTAGGTGGTCATACAAATACAGTCAACTGGAAGCACAATGGCCTCGAGACACCTGTTGACACCGGCTTCATCGTCCTCAACACCGCTACATATCGTACGTAGCTTCGACATTCACTCTACTGGAATGTTGACTGACCTGGTTGCAGCAAACTTTATTCAGTTCCTCAAGGCTGTAAACGTGAAGACTGATGCCTCGGAAATGACTTTTGGAATATCACGAGATGCAGGCGCATTCGAGTGGTCAGGCACATCGCTGGGCGCTCTGTTCGCACAATCTTCCAACACCTTCAAGCTCTCCTTCTGGCGCATGATCTTCGACATTGTTCGCTTCAACCAATTCGCTCTAGACTTGCTGTCGATACCTCCAGGGTCGGCTGCTGCCAAGAAAGCGAACCAGGAGAGTATCGGCCAGTACCTGGAGAAGCACGGCTACTCAGACGCCTTCCGAGATGACTACTTGATTCCAATGACGGCCTGTGTGTGGAGTACAGGAGCGGACAAGTGCGCTTTGGAGTTCCCTGCTTTGACCCTTGTGCGGTTCATGTGGAATCACCATCTGTTGACGACGGTGAGTGAGCGACCTCCGTGGCTGACTGTGCATGGCGGGTCCAAGAACTATATCGACGCCGTCATGAGAGAATGCAAAGACGTGCGCTTGCATCTCAGCACTCCAGTCGAGTCCATACAACGAAAAGATGGACGCGTCCGCCTAGGACTGGGCGGCAAGGCCACCGCCGAAGAGGAAGTGTTCGACTCCGTTATCCTTGCCTGCCATGGCGACCAAGCCCGCTCCCTGCTCGGTTCGTCTGCCACACTTGAAGAAAGTGACATCCTCGACGCTTTCGAAACAACGCCCAACACCGCATACCTCCACTCCGATCTCAACCTGATGCCCAAACGTCGCACTGCTTGGTCAGCATGGAACTACCTTACCACCACTTCACCTACACCTTCGGCCCCCAATCCTTCTGGGACTCTCCAAACCGTGAGCTTGACGTACAACATGAATATCCTCCAGCACATCCCTGTCTCCAAGTTCGACAACGTGCTCGTCACACTAAATCCCGAGACACCGCCCGATCCAGCCTTGACGCAAGCACAGTTCGAGTACAGACATCCCCTGTACAACGCGCGCATGGTTGCCGCACAGGAAGAGTTGCATCGGATCCAAGGCAAGAACGGTGTGTGGTACGCGGGAGCTTGGACAGGATATGGATTCCACGAAGACGGATTCAGTAGTGGAATGAAAGTCGGTCTGCAGTTGGGTGGTAATGTACCGTGGAAGGTGCAGGACGCAAAGTTTAGCCGGGGATTAAAGCCCGAATTGAATTGGAAAGACTGGACTGTGAGGATAGTCGTCGTTGTGATCCAGCTGTGGATTACGGTGTTGGAGAGTTTCGTGGGGATCAAAAGGCAGAGCTTGTACAGTAATGGGGATAGGTTGGTTAATGGTAAGGCGAAAGCTACATAGAGACATCTCATTGACAGTAATAGACGCAGGGTAGATCCTCAACAACAAAGACATCATTCGGAGTCCTTGGCAAAATATTCGCCGGTTAGTTTGTGCAAGTTTCCGAGTGTGCACGCTGTCTGTGAAGGAGGAAGCACTAACGCCAACCTCGGCATCTTGTTAGCTCGAGCCATAGCTTCACTAAGCTCTTTCAACTCCTACGAGCAACGATGACATCAACAAGCAAGAAGTCAGACCATAACATCGTAATTGTGTCAAAGCCCAGGCACTCTCAAGTCGTCGGCTCGGTATATAGTGGTGGGCAGGGGGGCAGCTTCCCCGCAAGATACAACGCCAATGGCGACGCAGCCAGACCCTGGCACTGGCCGTTCCCCAGCTTTGCGGGGGATCGACTACAGTTACTCTCCGAGACTAAGTCGCCTACCTCGGCGCACCTCAAACTGTCACACGCTTTCGACAAAGTCGCGGGTTTCTATGTTCCGTTCATAGCGCAGCTTCACCCACTGTTACTAGGCTGCCACTGTCACCTCACTGAAAATAAGACATGTCCCTCGGAAAATCGATTCGAGGCAGCACGCCCAGCATGACCTCGACAGCCCTCTCTGGACTCACTAAGCTCGCCAGCGAACCTCTACTCACTGGCGGGCTCCTGTACCTCCTCACTCGCGGCCCACCGCACTTGCGCGCTCGCCTGCTTGCACCATTCCAATCCACGCTCCCCGTCTTCACTAACACACCGAAAGGTGTCGCCCGACTAGCGACCCTGATAACGCTTCTCAAGATCTTGACCACGGCCGGCGTACTGCGCCGCATAAACCAAGCACTCAACCGCCTGGCATGGAATAACTGGTCCCTGGGCCGCAGTGGCGCGGAATGGGCGTTCGGCCCTGCGAAGCAAGAAGTCGTGCTCATTACAGGCGGGAGCAGTGGGTTTGGGTACGAGATGGTCAAATCGTTTGCCAAACATGCTCGCGTTATTGCTATTGATGTATCTTCTTTTCCGACGGAGCTGGTTGCCCTGCCTGATGTGCACTTTTACCAGTGCGATATCACAGATACGTCCGCCCTTGAGGCGCTGTGCGGGCAGATCAGGAAGGAACATGGGACTGTCAGCGTACTGGTCAACAACGCTGGTATTGGAATTGGCAAGACGTTGCTTGACGTGAGTAGACTGGTCACTGCGGTTGAGAGATGCTGCTGACATGGGCGCAGACTAGCAACGCGGAGAGCCAGAAGCTGCTGCAAGTCAACCTCTTCTCGCACATGGTACTGATCCGCGAATTTTTACCTGGCATGCTCGCGCAGAAGAAAGTACGCGCCCCTATTCTCCTCGTGCTTCCTGAAGATCAAAAACTTACCACTTCCAGGGCCACATCGTGAGCATCGCATCCATGGCATCGTTTGTCGCTGCCCTGGGTCTGATAGACTACTGCATCAGCAAGATTGGCGCGCTCTACCTCACTGAAGGCATCCGCGCAGAATGCCTCGCCCACTACCCCGGCGGCGAAGGCATATGCACGACTTCCATCCATCCCTCGTGGCACCAGACTGGCATTCTCAAGAACGCAGGCAATCAGCTAAAGAACCAGGGCATTGTGCCTGATCCTCCAAGCAGAGTGAGCGATGTGGTGGTCGAACAGGTGTTGAAGGGACGCAGTGGCAGGATCTGTGTACCCAAAAGCCAGGAGCGACACATGGGGATCAGGAACTGGCCGCGCTGGGCGCAGGACCTCGCGTTTGGACTGGTGTCGAAGAGCAAAGTGAGCGCGGCAGAAAGTGCGACGGCATCATTGAAGGGCGCTGGTGCTGATGTGTAGGTCTAGGCATAGGCATGAGCGTAGTACCAGGTGCACGCCTATACCAACGAGACACTATACCAATTCAACGAAACCACAAGCCCGGCCTAACTCCCCTATGATTCAGTTAAATTCAGTACATGTCACCAGCACAGTCTAGGTTGGACGCCTAGCAAGGCAAGACACCAGATACAGCGCCGCGCCGGACCAACTGCGGCCGAACAACTAGCGCGCCGACCTCGCGATCAGCTTTGTCAGCCATACCACTACCGCAAGACCACGACATGGTTCATATCATACGGACGAGCAGTTTGTGCATGCAGCAGTGATCCGACCCGTGAGGTGGGGCTGCGGGGTGTAAGATCTGCGGCACCTAGGATGCGTCGTGGTTGGCTGATGTGAAACTTGGGATACGAGGGGGGGTTAGGCTGGATACCGCATTCGTCAAGATTAGGTGAGCAATTGGTAAGATGGACATGCGGTGTATGGTGGGTGATTGTTGAGAAGCGGCGGTATGGCAAGAGCGATGCCCGGGACGACGTCACGGTAGGCATGGTGAAAAGTATAAATGGAAGCTTCGCCGCCACTTTGCATAACAGACAGCAACCCGCAAAGCTGCAAGTCAGAACCCAAAATCACAACTTCTCATCCAACACGAACATTACAACCACATAACATGTCTTCCAACTCATCCCTCAAGCCCATCACAATCTACGGCAAGCATGGCCCCAACCCGCCCAAAGTGCGCATGCTGTGCGAAGAGCTCAACATCCCGTACACGCTCATCGACACGCAATTCCCAGACCTCAAGAAGCCCGACTTCCTAGCCGTCAACCCCAACGGCCGCATGCCCGCCATCCACGACCCCAACACGGACCTCACACTCTGGGAATCCGGCGCCATCCTTGAGTACCTGGTGGAAAAGTACGACAGCAACCACACGGTGAGCTTCGCACCAGGATCCAACGACGCCCAGCTCGCACGCCAATGGCTCTTCTTCCAGGTCTCAGGCCAGGGACCCTACTACGGCCAGGCGGTGTGGTTCACAAAGTACCATCCCGAGCAGATTGCGTCGGCGCAGGAGCGGTACTACCGCGAGATTGAGCGGGTGACATCGGTGCTGGACGGGCATCTGGCCAAGCAGGAAAAGGGGAGCGATGGCCCATGGCTGGTTGGTGGCAAGTTCTCGTATGCCGATTTGGCGTTTGTGCCGTGGCAGTACTTTGCCGATATTATGCTGAAAAGCAAGGTTGATCTCAGCCAGTACAAGGAGGTGGCCGGGTGGTTGGAGAGGCTGAAGGCGAGGAAGGCGATTAAGCAGACGATCGATGAGTTTCCTTCGGCGAGCTAGAGCGTAGAAGTGTCTTGAAGGGGTAGTAGGTGTGCAATTGACTATATTCACCCTTCCCATTTAACAGATCTCAGCTTGAGTCTCATCCCATTGACCGGTTTGCTTGTGATTGTACCGCCAACAACAATTTCCTCTTTCGGATCAGCCATCTCCATTTCGAAATGCCCAACGAAAGCAGCAAGCAGCGCCCTCAACTCGGCCCTCGCGAACCGCTCTCCAATACAGCTACGCGGCCCGTGAAGAAACGTCAAGAAGGCAAAGTTGCTGTCGGTACCACCATTCATTGTCGCCCGGCCAGTCGCCGTGTCGATCCAGCGCTCAGGCACAAAGTCCTCGGCATTCTCGCCCCACAGGGCGGGGTTGCGGTTGACAGCCCAGGGCACTACGAACACGACGGTGCCCTTGGGGATGAAAACGCCGGTTATGGTCGTGTCGCGGACGGAAAGACGGGCTGTGAGCGGTATGGTAGGATACAAACGGAGGACCTCATTACACACGCCATTGAGATAGGGCATGCTCTCCAGAAGCGCGGCAACGTCAAAGCTCGCATCAGAGAGTGCCTGCAAGTGCGGAATGTACTCGTGGATCTCGGACCGTAGGCGCTGCTGGATCTCTGGGTGCGTGGAGAGGAGGTGCGATGCCCAAGTGAGAGCGGACGAAGTGGTTTCGTGACCTGCGGCCATGAAAGTGAGGAGTTGATCCACGAGGTTCTCATCTGAGAAGTTGTTGCTGCGTATCATAATCGACAGGATGTCTCTACTCTCGCGACTCTCATGCGTCATCTTCGCTTTGCGGTCCACCACAAAGTCTGTGCATATCCTCTTGAGGTTGCCAGTCGTGATTCTGACTCTCTCGTTCAGCTTCCACGGCAACATGGCGATTAGCTGCGGCGGGAAGAGGAGGTGAGCCGCGAAATAGATTCCCTTTTCTAGCGTGGGCTCCAGTATCTCCTCGTAGTTCTTGACAAGCTCGTCTCCACTGCTCCGCAGCGAGGCGATGTCGCGTCCCAGGCCAGCGAGCCCGATGATGTCGAGTGTGACCTGAGTGGAGTAGTGACCAATTTCGAGTATCTTCGATGCGTCGTCGGCCAACGAAGCCTTAACGGCGTCGCAGAACTCGATCGACTTGGACCAGAACACGGGGTACAGCTCTTTGATATGTCGAAAGTGGAACGCAGGCATGATCTGCTTGCGGTGGTGTTTATGCTCGTCGCCCTCAGTCATGAGCAGGCCATCGCCGAGGAACTTGCGCAGGAAATCACGCGTCCACGGTGGCTTCTCAAAGTCGTAGCTCTTGTTCACAAGGACATCGGCCAGGGCTGCAGGGCTGCTCACAATCAGCCTGTCGTTGTGGAAGAAGCCCAGCGTTCGGATGATGCCATCGTTGGGTGTCGCTTTCATCATGTTGAGATGTGCTTGCCCATTAGGACGCTGGAACATGAGGACTCCATGGCCGACGAGAGGCTTGAAGCCCCTTGCTTGGGGTAGGTGACGGAGTGGGCTCAGAAAAAGAGGGTACAGGATAAGCTTGTAGATGGCATAAATCACAAAGTTGAATATCAGCAAAGTAAAGAAGAGTGATGTGAGGGTGCTCTTTGCAACGAGATTGGGGAAAAGATAGAACACAAAAACGGACTCCGGCAGCGCTGCCAGAGCAACGTTCGCAGGCGTAATCTCCATCTTGATGAATCCAACACACGGCAGACGTCGCTGTTATAAGCATGCATGTGAATGTCAAATCCCAGGATCGGCTTGCTTATGCTCTCAAGAACCCAAGTATAGTTGCTTCCATCAGCACATGACGTCGATCCTCGGCCTCGGCTGGGCGAAGGCCTCCGACGCGTAGTGTCACGGATCGTACTTCTCCGACTGGTCCAACGGAGCAGTCGCTGCGAACATGTCAACAGGACATGCGCCGGCAGCTTCTCCTTGTCTCGTAACACGAGTGTCAGGAGCGACGATGTGTTTTTGTTGCGGCTCATGGCATTGTCTGAATGCGGGTCCGAGTGAAAGTTATTGGCAGTCTAAACTGCTTTTGGTAAGGCGCCGAGCCTCGGAGAATGCACGTGTCAGACTCTCTTTTGCCTTTCCAGGCAGACATATATTGACAGATTGTGAAGTCTTGCTTGGAAGGAGGGGTATGTGGTTTCGCAAGCCTCGCTCGTTCTGGCTCCGCTTGCGATAGTGACTAGGCAGCAGCGAAAGCAAGGGTCTTTTCTTAGAGCAACCTGTAGGGGCAAAACCACCGCTCATAGTTGCAATTCTATTCTCGTGGGTAAAGAGCTCGCTAAGAATTCCCTGTTTCGTCGAGAAGCATGTGGCAACATGTTCGCTTTACTCTGACGCTCCCTGCTACACAATGTCCAGCGCCGGGCAACCGCGCTAGTGAGCTATACTCTGGAAACAGTTGACCATAGGCAGAACTATCAGACTTGGTTCCTTCTGGAGAGTGTCCAAGTATCCAAGAAGCATCCTTGCTCTAGCGCTTGATTCCTTGTCATAGGTGTATAATCAAAAGTAGTCTGAATATGATAACATCGTAAGTTCAATACCCTACCGTGAAATCAGAGGGCAAGAACATGATTCATCCGTGCACTCGTCTGGACAAATTCGAAGGGCATACTACAAATCATCTCCATCTAATCAGTTCAACAATGCTAGACTTCACATACAGTGTCTCGTTCCCATCGATCAGTTGAATGGACCCGATCTCACCAGCGATTACATAGGTGGAAACTCACCCATTGTCATGAGCACAGTCTCTGATGAAAGGAAGTAGAGATCATAACCTCCATACCCAACGAGTCATCAAGCTACCGCAATGAACAACCCCTCTGGAACATCGCCACCAGGTCAAGCGAGTAGCAGCACTCCACCTCTTACCTGTCTCGTCCGTTGCTTCGCCAGGAATGGGGGAGGCACATGAATTCAAGACCCGGCGCCTGAAACGCCGCAACGAAAGGGGGGTTGACATCTAGGGTTACAAGAAAGTTGTACTTTGTGAACAACTATACGAACTTGTGTATGAAGATTTCTGTTTACTAAGAAATACCTGTTTAAGAACGAAATTCTCACCAACAATACCTCTCTAGATCCAACTCAACAGCCACAAGGTACAGACAGCGCCGTTAGATAGATAGCCAAGCAAAGCATCGAAAATTCGTACAAATCACTGAACTCGGGACCTTTTAGCCTAGCCGCGCGGTTGAGTTCGTCAAGAATTGCTAAAGTCTTGCTTAGTGGCTGCGTTAAAAAGCCGCACACCCAAACCTTAGGGAACACCAACAACTTACCTATTTTCTTGCAACACTACAGCGCCCCAACTATAGCAATATAGTAGAGAAAACATAAAACTATACATAAGAAGTAACTCTATAACTCTCTCTCTTTAGAGTTTTAATTAAAGCTGTTGTTGTTGAGTAATTTTTTGCGCAAGATGGACAACTTTTGGGTGTGCGGCTTTTTTATGCAGCCGCGTGCCCATGTACGATTACCCACGGTATCTGGATATCGTGACAGATGCTCTCAGCAGATTGCGTTCCTTGTGGGTGAGGGTCCAGACCGAAGGGGTGTTTCGTGGCAAGTTTGAACACCACGACAGTGAGGCGCTAAGAAACAGTGTATCCGGTAGGTTGTGCACCAAACTTCTGGTACAAATAGGGACCTGTTCCGCCATTGTGAGAGAGACTCTTGCTTGATGCAAAGCGTGGTGTTCAGATTTGCCCCGGTTCTCAAGCAGCTCATTGTATCTTTCCTGCCACATGCTGGGCGTTCTCACTCCTGCGAGCCTTAGTGCTCTTTTCCTTCACATGATGGTGCCGAGGATCGTTATGTATGCTGACAGCGGAGGGTATCTTCCAAAGGGCAACTGGAAACATGCTATACCGACAAGAGGAAAGCAAGGCTTCTTTTCCGGCAAGGTTCCAGAACCGCCCCCAAGGCCGAGGACCGTCGGTCAGTTTATACTAGCACTGATACACAGCGGCTTTCGACGTGTTTGTTTGGTCGGGATCGGGATGCGGGAGAACAAACAAGGGGCCAAGTGGGCGGCGCTTCCGCAGCCATGTGGGGAGCAGCACGCACGCACGGCCGAAGCCGAGATCAACATGTTGGAATCCAGCTACTTGTGGGTTAGCGTGATGTTGCGTAATGCTGCCAATGCAATGCCGCACGCAACGTGCTCCCTTACCGCGGAGAAGCTTTTTGCTGGAAGAATGCACGCCGTATGTAACAGGCAGGAGAGCGCCAAAAAAAAGCAACCGCGAAGGAGAGTCGCCTTTTGCGTGATCGAGGGCTGCCAAACCCTGGGCGATCAACTTTAGCGCTGCGAAGCACTCTGCAGCCGGACCTCGCTGAAAGCCGTGTCGGCACAAATATACAAGTATGAAGTGGATGTGCGAAGCCAAGAGATGCACAACATACGAGCTTCTAGACGCATGCACGCATGACCGCCTCCGTCTATGGCTGGAAGATTGGCCGAGCGGTCAAGCATTGGGTAGCGCGGACGCATGCGTTTCGTCACTATTGTACTATGCGTGTCTTGGTTGATGTCTCCACCACTGTTCTGTGGAGCCGTCATAATCGTACAGCATGAGATTTGCTGGCACAACGCTGGGTCTATGCTGCGCCTTGACGGCCGCTGCTGAGTAGATGTCGAAGAAAAGCGTCACTCGTGGGCATGTCAAGTGTCCCAGGTCTATACCAGCAATCTGCATTGGTCATCCGCGCTATGTTCCTCCTCAAGGCGACGCTGCGATCAGAACAGACCAACGGTGGGATCGATATGCGAGCGAGGATCTTGATCAGAGTTGTATGCCCCTTCGAAAGAGGTGCATCTTCGCCGGGATCGGACAAATTAAGGCTGGATCTTCGGTTCCCACATCGCGGTTCGATGGAAGCCGTTGCCTCGCCATCGAACACAGGTTTCGTGAAAGGGTTGTCAAATATGATTAAAACGGTCACGAGCTACCCACTCCGGTGCACAGCTGAAGTTGCGTAGCTCCTGAATCCACATAGCGCATACATACCTACAATATCGTTTGGTCAGTCGTTAGCGCGCCGTTGAACAGTGGATCGAGGTGCGCATGGCCCGGCCCCGCAAATGTCATGTCGTGCTCGAGTTTGGATCTGGCCTGCGGAAGCGGCTTCCCAAGCCTATGGTTTGGATGATAGTACGAGTGTACGCGAAGTCACGATGGAATCTGTGAGCAGGTGCCTTTGCATGATCATGCATTCGACACTTAGATGCAAGGCGTCGCCTTTTGAGGTCCACATCATCGCAGAGAGACGTTTGATGCCTGAGGGTGCTTGAAATGCAGTGAAACCCAGATGATTGCTAGCCAATCTGCAGTTCTTTGATCGATGTAATGTTGTTTCATTGATCACAGCGGGGGCGAAGGCTGCTTTTGTTAATGGCGTTTGTCGATCTCAGGAAGAGATCCCTCCAATCATGGAGGGAACAATTGAAACGGGAGTCCTTCAGTATGGAATAAACGTTCCTCGGGCGGCCGACGAATGCAAGCGGTTCAGATAGTGACGCCACAACGCGCCCATGACACAGCAAGTGATGTGTGTCAGTATTTTCATCATTCAAGGCAGTCTGGGAGCCATTTCGATCCTCGCTTCAAGGTGTAACCAGGTCCAACAGGTCGTTGGACGATCGAGCCTAAAGAGATGGGGTGCTTTACACTAAAGAAAGAAGTGCATTGCCTTTTTGCCCACGATATGCAAACGTTTGGAGGCCAGGCCGATGCGGGTTGCGTACAGTAGAGTTCTGTTAATTGGTCGTCGGGCAAATTGTCCACGGACGTAAAGGGGCCTGCACCACTGTGTAATGCTAGCCTTCCCTGAAAAGACAATTGGGCCTAGTGCTCACGTCTGCTCTGCATCATCACAACGTCGCAATTTTCATTGAAGAATCCAGCGGCAGGGCGAAGCAGTCGTGTCGTTGCGTCCAGATCGTTTTTAAAAGATGACCGTCTCGACAGCAGCTAGTGCAGCGCTCGACGCATTCCAAGGCCTCCCGGCGAGCTTCAGAGATATCGCATCTCTCGAGCAAGCAGACGCAAGGGCCCCTGTACCGTGCGGCCCGGACATGGGCGTTTATTGGTGCGGCAAAATTTCCCCAAAGTTCGACAGCCACTCGATTAAATCAGCATGTGCCCAAGAGGGGCTTGTAATCGCTGAAGAAGCTCCATGGTGTCTTCCGAACCTCAGAGCGCGCTAGAACTGGAGCCGCACGCATAACCAGAGGAACGTCAGCAGTGCGGCTAGGCTGATCTCTCCATCTCATCGCCACCGTCATTGTCGGTGCTCTGAGGCCTTATCATCTCGTGGACGAGCAGTTGCTCGTGAGAGCCCACACAATCTCGATCGGCGGCGTTCACATGTAGAACATGTCTTCTCCTCTGGTATATGCAGCGAGAATGGGGACGACGCCACTAATGGGGCAGCGCAAAGTTGCGATTCCCCGGTTGCAGAGGGCCGGTCAGCAACAGTCGGCCAAAGACAGACGCCGCGTTCCGCGCGCATGCACAGCTGTACGTTGCGAACTCCTATGAGCAGAAGAACGTTGGCACCATCACATCTACAACCGACGTATTTGAGGTTGTCGCTACCATCCGATAGGTCGTAGCTAATGACGCCCCCACGTCTAGTGTCGGGCCCACAAGATCAAGTGCACCGGCGAAAGGCCGCACTGCAAGCACTGCGCAACAACGAATCGAGAGTGTGTGTACATTCTGCCTCGAAAAGACAGGCTGAAGATGTGAGATCGACTCTGATCGTATGCTCTGTGCCGTACTGATCGATTCAGCGTTACGGAACGATGCCAGCAAATGGCTGTTCTCCTCAAGGACTTGAGGGCGTGTGCAAACGCAGCCGATGATGCCAGGATTGTGGACCTCTTGGATGCTGTAAGCGTGAAGATGACTGTCGTGCGACAGCTCTCATTACTGACTTTTTTGCAGGTCGACGAGGAAATGTCAGAGTTCCGGCAAACAAGAGCACCGTCAATAGCTGATGTGGACGCCAATGGCTCTCAAGAGGGTTACGAACTGGGTGTTTGGGACCATCAGGATGAGCTCGACATGGAATCGTTGGACCTTCTCGACGAGGATTTGCATATCGATGACCGAACGCGTGCAACAGGCTTTGTTGGAAGAAACTCTGAAGTGCAGTGGCTGCGAGCTATTGCGCTGGCCCATTCGGAGCGGCCAGGCGAAGAAGCCAGTGGAGCCTTTTGGCGAACAGTATCGCACGCACCAGGCATTGGCAACGAACAAGTCAGTTCGTATAGCTTCTGGACCGATAGCCAGAGCGTGGAGAGCGATTTTCTTGTCAACCCGTATGAAATGCCACCCATCGAGGTCGCGGAAAGGCTTTTAGCTTGCTACATGAGCAAGGTACACGACTCGTTTCCGATATTGCCCCGAAAAACCTTTGAGGACCAGTTTCGCAAGTACTTTACGGCACTTCAGAACGGGAATGCGCCGCACCTCAGCCCAAAGTGGCAGGCAATCCTCAATATTGTATTCGCCATTGGTGCCAAGTACTCGCACTTGTCCAAGGCGAGTTGGCGAGCAGAACACTGCGATCATATCGTTTATCAAGCAAGAGCCAGAGCATTCGGGTTGAATGACCGTACACTCACGAACCATTCGGACGTTCCCCAGATACAAAGCCTGGGACTTCTTGCGTTCTATTGGTTGTCCGTAGGACAGGTCAGCCGGTAAGTGAACACCTGTCTGGATTCGGGGTCCCAAGTAGAGATTGCTAATGGGAGAGCAGTGCTTGGGTGATCATTGGAATAGCCCTACGATTTGCGTATACGCTTGGTTTCCATGTTCGTAACGAGGATCCGTCAGCCACAGCATCAAAACGAGAAACGCTCATTCGTACATGGTGGAGCCTTTACTCGCTTGAACAAACGCTCAGCATCGTGACTGGTCGTCCGAGCATGATTGTAGATGCATGCTGCTCTGTGCCGCTTCCGATTCCAGTAACAGAAGAGCAGATTTCGGAGGAGCTGGAAGCTATCTACCGACCACGCAAAGCGAGTTCGAGTTTGATGTCCATGAGCCAAGGCTGGTCGAGCGGTGGGGCGAACCCACCCGGTACACCGTCAGGACTGGGTGCTATGGAAGCGAACTCAGGGTCGTACTTCAGGGTCGAGGCCCAGTTGTCGATCATAATTCAGAGCATACTTACATCGCTTTATTCGGCATCCGCCGTGACGAGGTCTTCGGGAGAACACCAGCACGACATGACCCAGCTGGGTCAGCGCCTCGATCGTTGGGTGCTATCACTTCCCAAGGAGTTCAATATCCAGGACCCTGCCAACAAGACCAGCAAGGTGTTTGCGCGGGAACGCATGCTTCTTGGTTTCCAGCTTTGCGGCGCCAGGATACTGGTGGGGCGACCGTGCCTCGTTACGCGCAAGCATGCCTCGAGGGAAGCCAACGAGACAAGTTTTGCGAGGCGGATGAGCAGCAGCTGTATTGAAGCAGCGAAAACGGTCGTGGACTTTCTTCCGGATGAGCCGAACGCTCACTTTCTATACGACCAGGGACCTTGGTGGTGTGCCGTCCACCATCTTATGCAGGCCTTCTCTGTGTTCCTGCTTGGCCTGTCAGATATTCCGTCTACGTTGCATGGCAGCGCATCACTAATGCTTTATGCAAAGAAGGTGATTTGGTGGTTACAAAGCATGCAAGATCCCGTGGCTGAGCGAGCCTATCATGTTGCCATGAGCTCTTACGAAATGGTGTCCAGACGATGTGCGGTTGGTGCACCTGATTTGTGGAGGGCGGACTCGACACAAGGAAGAGTGGTAGAATCGTTGCTTGATCCCTTGATGGCAGCTTACCCAGCGCAATTTGTCCCGCAGGATACCCCTATGGTAAACTATGCAGCGTACGACACCGTACCTATAGGTGCAACGTTTCCGACTCATACCGGGGCGTCCGTGTTAAGCCAAAGTTATGATATGGCCAAATGACGGAGCAGGGCGTACTGGGAGAAATCTTTCTTGCAATGCTTGTATAAGCCCTTCCGTCTCGGGAATCTGGCGCTGTCGTGCATTGCAGTAGTGATGCTCGTAGGTAGAGGCTTCTCGTGCGATACTTTGTAGAGGTGGTGTGAGTAGAGCTTAGGTCCTGTGGCGGTTGGCTCATTTTCGGCGTCATGGGGGGTTGGAAAGGGCAGGCGCCGCAAACGATGCGCACCAGCAGCACGACGTTTCGCACCGTATGTATGTTATACTTGGCTCCACGAGGGTGGAGGCATGCCTTGCCTGTCTGAGCAATTAGATCCGGGCGGTCTTTGTAGTCAGGCAGGTCTTGCGACGAGTGGCGCACACTTTGTCAATTGGCGGGTAAGCAGACCGAGTTCAGGATACCTGGACAGGGTAGAGTACATGAGGGTGGGTCCTCCTCTGGCGATAACAGATCCCGGCTGAGCTCCGCGGTGCTGACCACGAGTCAAGTGTCGGGAGAGAAGTCCGCTTCGAACCAGAACCCGGTCGACATTACATCAATAAGAGCATGCATCGAAAGTCTGCATTTTGGCACATGCACCACTTGAGGAATCCTAGAGGAAATGTAATGATAGTTGTTGCGCCTGGGTACAGGTCTTGCCTGTCCTGCCACTCTATCCAATACCAACATGTATGTGTGGTCATACAGGGCGTACTCAGCAGCTCCATGAAGCTTTTCCCACCCCGGAGGTCAGTGCGGCCTTGCTTCTGCGGTCTCTTTCGTCCACTCCTCAATCGACCATTATCGACGGAGCGTGCGGCACGCTTCTGCCACTTTTTCTCCCACATTTCTGGTGACGGGGAAGTGTCCTTTATTTCAACCACTGTGGGTGACGGTCATCGGCCCTTGTGTTCTACTAGACACCAATTGCAAGTCCTGGTACTATCGAGGAATAGGAATGATCGCAATCTACACAGATGTTAGTGAGATGTGAGGGGTAAGATGTGGCTGCCTGTGTCCACTCACCTGGTTGCCAAGGGCGATCGAGATCCTCGAACTGTCGTGGTCCCAACCGAAATTGAACTCGCCATCCACACTCGGATTCCACTTGCTGCTGGGACATTGCTTTGCGCGCCAGCAAGCTACTGGGACCTCGCGCTTCTCCACGTCCCACACCGTAACGGCGTCTGGTCCAGCGGCCGCTAGCAGCGTTCCGTCTGGGGAGAAGGCAACCTTGAAGGCTTGGCTGTCGTCGGTGGTGGACAATCTGCGAACACAGGTAAACGGCTCATTAGCGTCCCATATGCGAGCATGTCCTGACAACGAGCAGGTCACAAGAAGTGTAGATGGTAGAGAGGCACCATTGGTAAGTGTACTGTTTGTGTTGGGAGGGCGGAAGTCGAGATCGTTGGGATATCGGTCGGGATACTCGTGTACTTGTAGGTTGATGGAGTCATTGGGGTGGAGGATGCCAAGGTAGTACTGTTGTTCGCGCATGCCAAGGGCTGCAATGATGCCGGAAGAAGTGTCATACTTGATAGTCTCCCACGTGATTTGCGTTTCGAGTGTTCGTTGGGTAGTGAGGGATTCGTCGTCGACGTCGTAGATCTTGAACAGCTCTGTGCCACAGACAACGAAGGCGGAGTCGCTGATCCAGTAAGCGTCATAGATCTGTGTGGCTGTGAAGTCGGTCCACGCGGGTATAGAGTCGCTGTCGTTTTTCCAGATCTTTATGGAACCTTTTTCACCGTCGGTCGATATGGACAACAGCAGCTCCTTGACAGGATTCCAGCGGAGGGTTGTAACGAGTCCAGCGGTGGAGGAAATGGCGTGCGAGGTAACCCCGGTGTCTTCGGTGTCTTCGGTGTCTTCAACGATCTTGATCAGCTTGTCCATTGTCATCTTCTCGCCCACTTCGTTGACACACTGCTCTCGGGCAGAGACGGTAATTTCGCCTTCAGATTGCCAGCAGAGGGCTGTGATGTCGAAGCTGTGGACGGGCAAGGGCACATCTGCGGTGACAATGGCGCCGTGGCCGCCTTCTTGGCTTGTTGTTTTGGGAACGTGGTGCATTTGCAGGATGGACTTGCCGGCTGCGAGGAGGACGGGGGCGTCTTGGGGCCCCCAGGACGTGTGCTCGACGATTTTCTGCATGTCCTTGGGCGCGGGTATGAAAGTGGTGTCTGCGGTAAGGTCTGTGACGTCGTCGGTTTGTATTAATGCATCTGCGCCGATGCGCAGTGTAGAGATGGGTATGTCGGTGACGGAGGGAGAGTCGGCTTCTGAGGGGGCGGGCTCCGAGTCTGCTCGCACGCTGTGGGCGCTGTTTGTGGGCTGGGCGGCGCCATTCTGGTCGATGTCCATGGCTTCTCCGTTGGCTTCTGGCTCTGAGCGTTCGGCGCGATCGGGGCGCTCAGGACGTTCCGAGCGGTCGGCACGTTCAGAGCGTTCAGGACGTTCCGGGCGTGGCTCAGCAGGGGCGCCATTCGTCTTGGGCTGCTTCTTCCTCTTCACACCCTTTTTTGGCGGTGGGTCGGGAGCGAGGCCATTGGAAGCCTCGGCGGCCAGCTCGTGGGCGGGGATGCCCTTGTCGAGGGTGAGGAGGACGCCATTGCGCGCAGAGTAGGGGCGGCCATGGTCTGTGCCGAAGTTGTACTCTGTGCCCGTCTGCGACAGTCAGTGTGTGTCATGGGAGGGTGAGGCAGGGTGGAGGAGGGTGAGGCAGGGTGAGGAGTGTTCGTCATGGGAGGGAGGAGGCGGTCGAGGCAGACTCGCACATACATTAGAGGCCTGCGCGCGCAGCAGGTCAAACTCAATGCCGTCCTGGAGAATGCGAACGAGCGTGTGCGACGAGACGTTTTTGGCAAAGGGGAGGGTGTCGGGGTCGCGCAGCCAGCATCGCGACAGCTGAAGGGCTGCGTTGCCGAAGCCTGCTTCCTGGAGATAGCGCCAGACTGTGCGAGTGTCAGCAGGCGGGCCAGCAGGAGAGAGGGCATGGCGGTGTTGGCGGGGTCGGTGGGGTAGGCGCACCTAGGTAATTAACGACGTTGCTGCTGAGTGTCATGGCGCATTCTGGGCCACAGCATGCCCGTGTCTTGGCCGTGTCGAGCGAGGTGGAGGCAGGCGCGGCGGTGTGGTGAGGTGACGGTCTGGCACGGGCTGGAGGTAGTCGAAGCCGTGTGCGGGGTGGGCGGTTGAGGTGCGATGCGTGCGGTCGTGGAGGTCGTCAAGGTGTGAATGTGGTGAGGTGCCGTGAGGTGCAAGGTGCAAGGTGCATGCGCTAGCTACCGCTACTGGGGCCGCCTTACAGATTGATCGCCGCCATCTGCCATCATGTCCCACCAGCCACACGCTTGAGCCACAGCAACGAGCCAAGCCCAGCCACACCATCCTACCCTACCTTGACTGTACACCACCGACATCGATATCGGCTGACTGGCTGGCTGACTGCCTTGGCCATCCTGATCTCAATACTGGCTGACCGACCGTCGCTGGCCGACTGCTTCCATCCTCACCGGCTCGCACCATGGCCCGCCTCAACCTGCCGCCCATGACCCGCGCCCTCCTCGCTGCCACCGTCTTCTTCACCCTGCTCAACTTCGCCCTGCGCCCCCAGTCCAACTGGGTCGAAAAGGTCGAGAAGCCGCTGATCGGAGTCGGCAATGGCGTCCCCTACCTCACCATCATCCCCGGCAAATCCATCGTCTACCCCTGGGTCTTCGCCCTGGCCACCCTCGTCGAGCAGAACCTCGCCGGCCTCCTCATCAACGGCGCCACCCTCTTCTACGGCGGCCGATACCTCGAGCGCGCGTGGGGCGAGAAGGAGTTTGCCAAGTTCATCCTCTTCGTCGCCATGCTGCCCAACCTCCTGAGCTTCCTGCTCTACCTGGCCGCCTATGCCATCACCTCCAAGACGGTGCCACTGTACGTACAGACATCTTCTCTTTTTTTGTATTGTATTGTATTGTATTGTACTGTACTTCACTGCATTCTAGTCTGATACAATGACTGCCTGAACACCTCACTGATTCACCCAGTCGCACCACCATCTCCGGCGGCATCGCCATCCAGGCCGGCTTCCTCGTCTCCTTCAAGCAGCTCGTCCCCGAACACACCGTCGCCATCGCAAAAGGCCTGGTCCGCATGCGCGTCAAGCACTTTCCCGCCATCTTCCTGCTTGCCAACACCCTCTCCGGCATCGTCCTCGGCACAGAGACAGCCATGTTCCTCGCCTACTTTGGCTTCATGACCGCCTGGGTCTACCTACGCTTCTATCGCGCCACCCCCTCCCTCTCGTCTGCCGCCACCGGCGACGCCTCCGTCATCAAGGGCGACGCCTCGGATACATTCGCCTTCGCCCACTTCTTCCCAGAGCCCATTCAGACACCCATGGGCCATTTCGCCGATGGCATCTACAACGTTCTGATCTCGCTGGGCGTCTGCACCCCTTTCTCTACAGAGGACATTGATGCTGGCAACGACCAGGCAAGCGCCCGTGCCGAAGGAGGTCTGCCAAGCATCATGAACCCCAACAGTAGAGGCGGGAGAGGAGGCGCCACCCGCGCAGAGGCTGAGAGACGGCGCGCACTGGCCCTGAAGGCGCTGGACCAACGGCTGCACGCGGCTGCAGCTCGAACGGCAGCGCCTGCTACCCCATCCGCTTTAGACGCCTCCAAGGCCTTGGGTGAGACAAATTACGAACCGGAACGGCCGGATCATCCCACCGCGTCTACTTCGTCATGACAAGGCGACCGGTATCGCGACGAGGACGAGACTGCATCTTGAAATTAGCGACTGTTTGTTTTGCGTGCGTCATGGATACGCGAAAGATACCCTCGCGTCTGTATATATGTCGTACCCACTACCGTGTTCTATAGACCATGACATCCAGCAAGGGACGCTTTCATCCCCCACACAACCGTTGTGACGCATGCAAGACCGTTCCGCGTACGACCCATAACAAGACGACTTCTCCAACTGCCTTACACATGTTGCAGTCCCGTTCTTGCCCTGTGATGCGCTTGCATGGCGGCCGCACATGCGTTCCTTCAACTTGTCACAGCACCTCGTGCGCCGCCTCACAGCTCTTCCACATTAGCCACCAGAGCACCAAGCCTGCACCGCTATCAGTATTTCAGTACATCTTTCCGCAGCGGCACCTAACGTACCTGCGCCCAGTCTGCTTGCAGAAAGGTCGCGTGCTGCAGGTGGCTGTCGACTTTGTGTAACCTACCACAATACTTGTGTGGGGCAGCTATAGTACCACGTCCAGCGTCGCTCTACGTCTGCCATCACAGCAGCGGCAAAGTCATTTTTGAACACAGCAACGGCGTCTGATCACCTTGCTTTGCGCCTTGGCTCTTGAAGCGCAACAAGAAAATGTATAAAGTGGAGGATGGGGAACACATTCCTGCCAGCCAGCAGCCTCCAGCCTCACGTCCACGACTTAAAACTGCCTCCAAATCACCACTTGTTTATACTTGGAACAAAAAAAAACTTCCATTGACCTTTGTCTATTCAGCCTCCACCATGTATACACTCACCCTTGCACTTCTCTCCATCTCCGCTTCTTTCTTTCTCACTACCACCCTTGCACTCCCACACTCTACCTGTTTTGCAGGCGTATGCTACCCCAACATCAGCTATGGGCACCCTGACTACGATTCGTGGGCCCAGCACGAAGTCGACAAGCGGAAGGAGGCCGAGAGGAACAGGAACAATCGAAACAAGAATACAAACAAGGACAAGCTTGTGCATGACCGCGCCGAACTGGCGCCACCCGTTGAGGTTTCGGATGTGGTCACGTCCAACAATACCAGTGACGATGAGCTCGCTGGCGTACGTACCTTGCCCTTTTGAAGAATCTATTCTCCTAGCCTAGCCCCGGTGGAATGACTCGGATTTTTCTGACCTCGTACTACAGGTCTACATCTGCGAAGACAACGCTTGGGGCGGAGCTTGCACACACACGTACTCGCGGCTCGGCAGCGACCCTCTAGACTGCACCGTCATCGACGGACGCGCCTCGTCCATCGGCCCTGACCCAGGATACTACTGTATCTTCTACACGTGAGTCGTCTCTTCTCTTCTTCCTTCCCTCTTATCGTCCTCCCTTGCGAAACGCCGTCGCATCGAAGATCACCCGCACTAACATGCCGAAGAAATGCACTCTGCGCCTCTCTTAAAACAGACAGGTCCGACACGCTCACCCTCTCCTACCCAGGAAGTGATAACCTAGGTTTTACAGAGCAGGGTGATTTCAACGATCGCGTGCTGAGTTATTCGTGCTTCAAGTCGGACTTCACGCTCGATCCCATCGAGGGTGTCAAGGGTGCGGGCGAGGCGAAGGTGGAGTAGGGAATTTGGAGTGGCGGAGGAAGATGGCGAGGAAATGAGGTGGTACTCTTTACACCTGATATGGTTCTCGAGTGGGTAAGAAGCCACTAGGTATATTGTTTTTGAAGGGCGAGCGTCTATATGGGTTAGCGTGTACGTAGTTGCTTGATGATAATGACTAGCGACTGTTTTGTTGCAAACGTGGTCCGTGAGATGCACTTTCATATAGCGTGGTGTAGCAAGAAAATATTGTGTTCCAGGTTTGAGAAGCTTCGGCAGAAAAGTTAAGCCATGCAATTAGTATATATTTTACATGATTTCCGTTGTCTTTCACATACGACCATAGGACGTTGAAAACAAGTTCACTTGTCCGATCAGCCAGATTTTGAGGTACTGCTTACGGGTTTTTTACTGCAGTTTACGGTAGTCAGGTGTTGTTCTACACGAGCCACGACTACATGGCGGTGGTCCACATAAATACCATTCAAGGAAGGGGATTTGGCTGGGTCGGAGGAGTGGTGTTTATGGCAGCGTACACGAAGAAGTTGCAGTTGTCTTGGATGATGGTTTTGGTGGTGTTCATGCTGATGGCGAGAATGATGGCGCTGGAGGAGCATGCTGAGCGTATGTTGGTGGCCGGTTCAAGTTCTGGGTTGATGATGTGCAATGTAACGGGCTTCTGTATATATCTATGGTTGCATGTATATATACAAGTACGAGTGCTTGCCGCGATCGCATACGTTTGTAGAACTCTGCCTCTGCGTTCCAAAGTCAAAAGGTGCATCGACTTCATTTGTATGTGTCTCGACTTGGGATCGCTGGCACGCTAATCCATGTTGGGCCTAACACCTTCACTCATTTCCCCGTTGTATATAGGCGCTCTCTTTCATAGCTCTGATACAATCATGATTCTTCCCATCAACTCTACCGCTCAACATGAAGCTTATTATGTGCCTCACTATTTGCAGATGTCATTCAAGCAATGGGAAGAAGCTGGTCTGGGTCACTTCAATTGCGAAGAAGCTCGTATTTAGTGATGCACTACAATAGCTACCTTCTTGAGTCCTACGACTCTGCGAGGAGCATACCACAGTTGGCAAAAACAGTAGGTATCGTGCTAGATAGGGCTGTAGTACCTCAGTAATAGCGTGCGCGTCTTACGTCTATGTATAATATATTATAGTACTCCTCGCACAACAATTGTAAAAGTTCAGATGGTGGCTGGTGCGGTTCATCACCAAACACGAGCCCTTCGTATATGTAATCCTGGAGATCGTAGCTCAAGGCTGTCCTAGAGGCGGTAAGACTACTAAGAGACGGTAACTAAAGTATGAACGCGTTATCCGCGAAGGTCGAAAACATCTTGGCATGCTTCGCAGGACTGCGCCATTTTTTGGTAAAAGAAATTCGGATTGGTCACTTCTTGTAAAGGCCAGATCTCTGCGGGGTCGACGTATTCTTGGTGCCACATCGTGCGCTGCACTGCCTTGTGAATTGTGTCCCCTACCTAGGTACGCGTGACTACCTAGGTACTTTAGATTAGTGACCCAGCCAAATAATTTTTCTGACCCAGCTGAATATCTTCCGCCTTTTTTTTTGCCTCAACTTCAGCGGTACAGGTTCACTGAAGCTCGCGCTAAGTATGCCCGGCTGTGATGATATAAGTATAGCATATTTAAAGTGTGGAACTCAACCATCTAAGTACCATGAACCGTTCTAAAGTTGTGAGTCATCTCATACTTGTTCTTTGGTACTCGCTGTGATAATTCACGGGCTAGGACTTAGTCTGTAGACCAAGACCTATAAAAGTCCTCTCGCTCTCCATCTTCCACTATTACTCCTTCACAACTGTTCTTCCTTCACTACTAAGAATAAGCTATACTACTACAACTACTACTTAACATGTCTTTGATTACTATCCAAGCAATCAATCAACCCATAGTAACAAGAGCGCCTGCTCTATTTCTGAATGCATGGAGGCTTTGTCCACTAGGCCGAAGGGGCCTCCAAACAGCCGCCCAGCAGACGGTGCCAAAATCAGATACCATGCTGCAAAGAACCCGGCCCCGAAGAATGCAGCAGCAGCGGCATCTGGAGCGGATATTTGCCTATCTAGTATATCAACAGAACCCAAAAAGGGTAACAGAACTTGTCAACCAGTATCGTCAGACCAGTCTGGCAGAAATCGAAGACAGAACGAACATAGGCCTTGCCTATGCGATCCTCTTTGCTGCCTTCATCAGAGCCTGCATAAGGTATGTTGAAATCTCACGAAGATACTAGTAGAAAAAGTAGCTAATTTTGAGATTCCAGATCAGAGGACAAGTCCTGTCCTAAAGAGGACAATGCGCAAGAGGAAATCTTCGCACCAAATGAGAATAGTAAGTCTCTGAACTCAAATGCAGGAGAACTAGGTACTAACATTATATCTAGCAGAGGAGAACGTATTTAGTAAGCTCTTCTAGCTTAGAAATTGTTAAGAGAGCGGATTCCTTGTTATTATAGATGTTAATACTTTAATTTAATTGTTATGTGTAATCTCTTAAACAAAGTAATTCGTATCCTAAACATACTATTTAATCTATTCTACTTCCTTACCTTATCTCTACCTCTACCTACTATAGCACATAATCAACCCTATTAATTAACAACGTCAATCTGTTAATTGTTTGCAAGTTCTTCGCTTAACGCGTCTATATTGTTAATATTGTTTTCAGATTGCTTATAGCAAGGCAAACACTATTTTGCTAAATATTGTATTATTCTATAGAAGCAGAATAACAAAAATAATCTAACAATTTGTTACGCCCTCTACTTGTTAAGTATAATAGCTTATGCCTCTAAGTGTAATATAAAAATCTAGAACAAGTACAAGCTATTAAACAGATAGTATAAGATCTCTAGTAGTTACTAGAATAATACAAGCAGCTAAGTTATAAAAGTTCTAAAAAAAGATTAGATTAAGATACTTATATAGACGGTAGAAAGAGATTCGTAAGAGTCCTAATTCTTTTATACTGTAGACACTAGCATACATTTCTAATAGAAGCTAGAACTAACTAGAATCTTTTACTGTAATTTTTATAACTACACGTTAGCATAGAGCATGCTAACAGGTAAGTATTTAGTATGCCACCTCTAGCGTTTACTAATCTGCTAGGGTTATTTATACGTCTTAGAGATAAAATTCTCTATCCTACCAAAGACAACAAAGACAATAAAGACAACAAAGATAATAACAACAAGTGTAAGACTATAATGTATAGGAACAATGTATTGTATTAAACAGCCTGCAGAGTCTGTAAGTACCACAAAAGTCTAGAAATTGCAGCCGATGCTTGATGCAACCTTTTAACCTAGGGAAGTCAACTTGACAAGCGATTGACGTTGCTTCTTTTTAAAATCGGTCGCAGGGCTTGAGGGACTCCGCACTTCGTATGGTCTGTAGATCGCAAGTCTGTAAATTGAGTAGACTTCATGTATTGCACTCACTCCTTGGCTTAATAGTACGATTACATCCATTCCACAACCTCACTCACGAGCCTAGTCCGACAGATCGATGACAACACGCCCCTTCAACTTCTGAGAGTCCATCTCCTTGAAGACGTCTGTCAGCTTGTCCAGCTTCTCCACCCTGAAATGCGTCTTCACGATGCCTCTCGCTGCAAACTCTACCGCCTCGATGGCCTCTTTCCTCGTACCGACCGCAGAGCCAACAATTTGCAGCGCCTTTCCGACCATAATTCCGGCAGTGGCAGACGCAATAGGCTTCATGTCACCCTCGGGAATACCAATGCAGACGACCCGCCCACCAAATCGCAACAGATTGATCGACTCGTCGTACGCGCCCTGATGCGCAGTGCACACAAGGACTGCGTGTGCGCCGTGACCGTCGGTGATGGCTTTAACCGCTTCAGCGAGCGACTCGGTGCCATCGACGGGGATGAAGTGTTCCGCGCCTGACTCCATCACGAGTTCCTTCTTGCTCGAGTGGTCGATACCGATCACGCGGTGGCCGATGCCTCTTGCACTGTACTGAACCTGCACTTTTCGTCAGAATTGCGTCAGAACGACGTGGAGCTCGGTGACTTACTGCGAGATGACCGAGACCACCGCCAGCACCCATGATGACTACGTAGTTTCCTGATTCTGCATTTGTCTTGCGCAGACCCGCGTAGACCGTTACACCGGCACACAAGAGTGGTGCAGCCGCGGCTGAGTCGAGGCCGTCTGGGATGGGGGTCACGTAGTTGGCAGGGCCGAGGACGTACTGCTGGAAGGTGCCGGGGGTGTAGTAACCTGATATTTTCTGCAACGAGCGTCAGTCGTTCGACTCAAATCGTCTTTGGAAGGTACTCACGCCGTTGAAGCAATTAGCGTCCATGCCAGCACGACAAGGCTCACATGCTTCGCAGATGCCAGCCATCCACTTGATCCCAACTCGGTCTCCAACCTTGACCGCAGAGCTGTCCGTTCCGGGTCCCATCTTGACAATCTTGCCGACTCCCTCGTGGCCTCCTACCTGGCCGGCCTGTGTCGGGAATGGAAGAATTTTCCATGCGTTGAGCATGACGCCCATATCAGAGTGACAGACACCAGAGTGGGTTCTGGACATGTCTTAGCCGTGCGTGCAAGCTAATGTTGCAAATGAAAGTGAATCGGAGCAGATATGAGGCAATAGGAGCTGCAAACATACAAGTTGATCAACACCTCTCCAGCACCTGGCTCCGGTACGTCAAGCTCTTCAATCTTCGTCGATATCGAGCCAGGCTTGTCGTAGACAGCAGCTTTATGCTTCTTGGGAATCTGAATGTCACCCATCGCGATGTTCACTGCCGTGTTTCTACTTCTTGAATGCTACTTCGAATCGATCGTGTGGGAGGAACGGCAATGGACTCGTTGAAGCGAAACAGCGCAGAACGGCAACGAAAAGATAAGGATACTGAAAGAGACCAACTGTCGTTCATATACCCCTCAAGCCCCTCCATTGGACCTGCAGCTAGCTGGTCGACCCCACAAACCAGATCGCAAACCGCGTGTCAAATGCGACGGCTACTACTTCGGAAGCGTCACAACGTCGGCTATCTCACTTGTGGTTGGACATGATCGATCATTCGGGGCTGTAAGTGGTTGTTGTGTTGAGCCTCGGCCTTTCGATAGCCTTAACAAGCTACCCCGCAACGCGCCGATGAGCGAGGGGTTGCTAGTATGGCAATTGTGGAGCTGAACCAAGCACAATGCGGAAACACTGGGGAAAAGTCAAACTACCGTGATCCGTGATGAACTTTGTGGTCCGGAAGGGACGGCAAAGCAAACGAGCCGTTCGGGTGTAGGAAGACGTGGAGCAGATCAAGTATGTGATGATGAATATGTATAGCTATTATACACCGCCTCAGATCCAAACACCGTTGAAATCCACCAGATGAGTTGCAGTCAAAATCCGCCAGCTCCAAGCACCTCTCGATGCGGTATCATATAGTACAGTCATTCGCATATGCGCGTTGCGGGCATTAAATAAGAATAGGAAGAAATGAAGCGAGAAACGCCTGGCAATGACAAGCCCAATTGCAGAGCACATGTCTTTCGCCGTAGTGTGTCGGTATAATCACCAATGCGCGTAAGGGTTGACGAACGCACCGACTAAGCGCCTTGATTTGTAATGAAAGGGCTCGCGAGGAGCTCATCTGCACTCGGCCGCTTTTCATGATCGATGAGGAACGTCTGCGATAAGAATGCTCGGGCATCATCGCCAGCATTGTCAGGGATGGTAGGGCTCGCATCGCCGCTGCCGCCAATCTTAAAGATGGCTTGCAGTTGTGTCAAGCTCGGGTGAGGATGGCTTCCGGAGAACATTTCAACGATGAGACAGCCTAATGACCAGATATCGGCCTTGCGTGTGTAGGCCGTCTGGCGGACGACCTCGGGTGCCATCCAGAAGACAGAGCCCTGGAGCGATACACGTTGGGCTCCCTTTTTGCTGCCACCCAAGGTAGATGCTTCGATACGCTTCGAGATACCGAAATCGGAGATTTTGACGGAACCCTTGTTGTCGACAAGAATGTTCGCTCCCTTGATGTCGCGGTGAATGATATCTCTCGAGTGTAGGTACGACAGTCCAGTGAGAATTTGGCGTACAAAATTCTGAATGAGCGATTCGCCCAGCGGCCCGTAGTTGACGAGCATCGTGGCGACTGATCCACCAGGGACGTACTCAAGGAAAATGTTAAGATGGCTCTCATCCGAGTTGGAGCCCAAGTATTGCACAATGTTCTTGTGCTTCAGTTCTCGAAGAAGGCCAATCTCATGTTTCAAAGCCTCCACCATATTAGTCTTCTTGTGATCCATCTGTGAAGTACCCGCTGCAGATGGGAGCTCGACTTGCTTGACAGCCATGAGCTCACCTGTCACTGCATGCAACGCAAGGTACACGCTACCAAAGGAACCTTGTCCGATAAGCGCTCCCTTCATGTACTTGACGTTCTCCCATGAGTCTTGTTCAAGGTACTCGGTCAACTCATCATCGTACTCCTCGCCGTCCTCAGCAATAGCTTCAGACAGTCGCTTGTTGAGCGAGTCGCCATTCTCGGTGTTTTCGGTACTGCTGCCGGCAAGGCTGCTACCACCGTCGTCAAAGTACGACTGCATGGTAGTGTTGCCGTCGGGATCTGTGACAGCAAGAGTGTCGGATCCGCTTCCATCACCGAAGGAAACGTACGACTTTCGATTGGGCTCCAGAGGCGATTCTTCGTCAAGGGGTTCCAGCACAGATGATGCCATGGAGTCGCGATAGGAGGGCAAGCCAAGTCTCATCACAGAGAGTGGTCTTAAAGGTCTAGCCTGGTTGCCTCCCTGCAACCAGCTATCGGCGATGGAGGGTAGAGGAGGTGCGTCCTTCAAACTCGAAGCAACGCTGAAGTTGGACGCCATAGAAAGACGAGATGCAGCTTTACTCAGGCGACGCGAGCGGCGGACAGACATGCGGACCGTCTTGTCGATCTCTCCCTTCTCAACGTCGGGAAAGTACGATGTAAGGTCGGAGGTAATCAGCTCGCTAGGAGGTCGAGCGCCGTAGAATTGCTTCAGCTTTCGAGCACGCGCGTGGTAGACTGGCGATCGTACAGAGTTGTCAGGTCCCTCCAGGTTCTGTGCTGTGGAATTGATGTGTCGTTCACGTTCCCGTGCCGACGCAGGGGAAAGAGGATAGCTGACTGCTGCAAGCGACTCTCCTGTCAACTTCTCAATCTTGAGCTGACTTCTGTTGGTCGCCGGTACGTAGATGTTCTGCGTTTGCTGGAAATTCTGCTGTGCATAGATGCCAGCGGCAGCCTTGAGTTGATCTTCATCAGGTTCTCCAGCGTGCACTTTGCGTAAGATCAGCCGTCCCCGTTCGTGGCGGTTCGAGTCTTTGCAGAGTCTAAATAGCTCAATGTCACTCAGGCGCTCGGAGAGTGAGGGGTCTGGTTCGGCACTGTCGAGGATGTAGAAGCAGTAGTTTTTAATGTGCGCCTCGTTGAGGTGAGCCTTCCTGAGTGTCTTGAGCATCACCTCCTCGGCTGTCTTGCATCCCTCGATGGTGACAACCGAAGTTCGCCCGCCATCATAAATCACTCGAATCCAGGCCTTGTCGTGAGGCAAAATAGCACTGTTTGTTGCGCTGTCGAGACTAGGGCTGGCTCGCACGTGGTGTGCGAAACGAGCCGTCTGTGGAGTCTCGGTGGGCGTAGTCCGTTGGTTGGGGGCATAACGGGCACTGAGAGGATGTGCGGCGTATGTCTTGCTGGGATCTTTGGGGCTGTTCAGGCCGCCCTGACGTTGAGCTCTGAGCACGCGGTTTTCTTGGTCGACCAGTGGAGAGCTTGGTCTGGAGGGGGACTTTGCGCCGTATGCAAAGTTCATTTCCGAAGGAGCGATCTGGCGAGACATGCGCTTGTCGGTCCGTGAACTGACAGGAGCAGCCCGAGTTGGCGGGAGCAATGGGCGTGGCGAGCCGGATGGTGGAGTGTATGCCGAGTTGTCGAGCGTAGCAAGTGACTGTCTGTTGGAGGTGCGTCGAGAGGCCTTTTTGAACTCTTTGTTGCGTAGCTGCTTTGCTTGTGAGCCAATGCGGACGCGGTCGCCCACTTTCTTGATGCCCATGTCTCGCAGGTGTGTCTGGTCCATTTCCATGAGATTCTCGCCGTTGATGTGATTTTCTGAGTCTTGTCAGTGTCATGTTGCTCGAGTGGAGATGGGTGATGTACGCCTGAATAGCTCGATGTATTGGGCACAACTGATGCGTTTCAACCAGTCGACGACTTTGTCCTCGTCCCAATTCCTGCCCCCAGTCAGCATGGTAGCGCGCGGATGCAGTAAGAGCAGCAGCCTACCGGACGGCGTCAGGAGCGTCGTAGATTTCCGAGAAGTCTGACTCTGTGGGCGAGACAAACATGGACTGGTCGGTGCGAGCGTTGGTGGCATGGCTGCGGTAGTTGTTCATGGTGGCGTTGTACTGGGAGGTCGACTGCGAGGGTCCTGTACCCAGCGACGGAGTAGGGTAGGGGGACTTTGCGGCAAGCATGGCCATGTTCTGTGCGTAGAGGATGGGAGGGTGTGTTGCGAGCTGGTGAGCGAAGAGGGGTAGAGGCAGTTGAAGATCGGTCGTCGGTGTTTATCGTCGTATGCACATCATGTAGAGGACGTCGATGGCGGCGGTGCTGTTCTGGGTCGTGACCGCGGTGGAGCAGAGCAGGCCAGGCCAGGTCAGGTCAGGTCAGGTTGGCTCGAGACGGGGTGTGTGTGTGTGTGTGTGTGTGTGTAGAGACAAGTGCTCAGTCAAGGTGAAGCTCAGTCGAGGTGAAGGGCGGCGTGGGGCTTATGAGGCAGCTTCAGGGCCTCTCGTGTTGGCGTCGTCGTCGTCTTTGACACGGGGGGGAGGGCCGGCGTGGGGCGGCCGTGGACGTCTTTATCGCAGAAGCAGCAGCAGCAGCAGCAGCAGCGGCGGCGGCGGCAGCCTAAGCAGAGGGGTGGGCTCCCCGGGATGCAGTGGCAAACGAGGTCCTGCGTACGAGGGCAGAGTCAGCAGCAAGACAGCGATGCCGCTGGCAAGACAGTCGAGTGTTGCGCTGAGCGCTGAGAGCGCGGAGGAGCCGTGGGCGAGCGCGCTAGTCGACGCAGCGCGTTTCACCTTGGTTTCAGCCCGTTGACGATTCACACCGTGACAGCACAAAGGCATTGCGCCTCCCCCCATGCAATCAACCCGCCCCGCACCGCTCGACCGCCAACGATTGCGATGTGCGCCGTCTTTGCAGAAACAGGCATTGTGTAGGTACTGTGCTAGGTCTTCTAAATGCGGTGACTCTCCACACACGTCCAAACGCGCACCGTGTGCTGCGTGTGCTCCTCCAAGCTCAAAGGCCCTCCACGCCAGCCTGCACGCTTCCTGTCTCGCCTGCTGGCAACCTGGTCAGCAGCAGAGCCTCTGTGGCTACCTAGCACAGCTACGTACTGTTGCAGTCCCTAGGTTGCAAACAAGCATCTGCCGCGCCATCCATGCACGCTCGCTCATCGAAACGAAGACGTGCTCCGTGCCAACCAGGAGAGGCACCATGCACCATGCACCATGCCATGTGCCCTGTAAACATAACAACAACAACAACACCGACCAGAGTGGCTCGCAAAGTCGATACTGAGATTCGGTCCCAAATCTGTACTGTGTAGACGCTAGATGTCGTCAAATCGCTGACCATGCCCGTACTGGCAACGGTTGTGCAGGTAGAGATTGAAAACCGGACTGCAGGTTGCAGGCATGCTCCAGCCAGCCATGACGCACCCAACGCTCCTGCAGAAGCAGAAGTGATCGTTCATACAAGCTGCAAGCTGCAAGCTGCATCACTGGAAAAGCGCACATGCGAACGCCTGCTCGTGCCCAGCCAAACGGACCCTGCTTCTGTCCTACTGACAGTCTGCTACATTATCTCGTCGTCGTCGGCGTCGTCGTCGCCTTCAACTCATCTGCCATCTGCCGCGTCCTGCAAGTCACGAGCCAGACGTCACATCAGGCGCCGGAAGGCTGAGCCAGCCGTCTTTGCAACACAATCCAGCGTTAACGTACAAGATCATACCCACGCGTCATTACCGTTCTCACACCGAGCCCGGTTTTCACTTCACTTGCATGGGAACGCTACAAGTGCACCAGCGACCCGTCCGTTGCGCCCCGCAACTACATCTGCCTGAAACGCACCTAGACACCGCACTAGACGCCTTGTCATTGGCTCACAACGTTCGATACCATGGACTACGACAGACACCGCAACACATCTTACGATGACTATGGCCCTCGTGATACCCGAGCATACGGGTCCCCGTACAGCCACGATGCTCCATATCATGTCCCGCTCCGTAGACGATCACGTTCCTCGTCCAACGCTGCTTCAGACTCTTTACCGCACCCTGTCCAGCAACAGCAACCACTCAGGAGCGCTATTGGCAATGCTTTCGATCAGTCAGACGCAGCAAGAACAGTTGATCCTGATCTCATCGCTCAGATAGCAGCCGAGGTGAAGAAGTCGGTGCTCGATGAGATCAAGCAAAGTGGCATCGCTGGTGCAACACCAGCTCAGCCTGGTCCAGCACAGCCGCAACAACACATCCCACCATCGCCAGATTCTACAGGCGTATCGTTCCCCACTAGAAACGTGTATACGCCGCCTTCGCCCGTCTATCAGGACGCCGCCAGCCAACCGTCGACTGCACAAGAACCACCAAGTCGCGGGCCAAAATTTGATGGAGGCACAGACGACCTCCCAACACCCCGCTACGATTCAAGTGTGCCCGTTGATATTCCACGCCGAGAGCGAGCGCCGGAACGACCGGCTCCTGCAGTGAGGATGGCAACAGACGACTTTACACCCATCGAGAAGATGTGGCAGCGGCTGTTTGACCTACAAGGCCAGCCTCTGCCGCGCCTTGGAGAATTCCTTCGTGGCCTTGCGATGCATCTGGTTAGTGGTGAAGCAAATCGACAAGGCAAGTGAAACTAACAATTTGAACAGATTGATGACTACGAACCGAAGAGAAGCCTTGTCATCTCGCCTGCAAAAATGCAGAAGTTCTACGAGGACGTCCAAGTTTCGGACGAGGTCTACCCATGGCAAAGCAAGTGCTCCGCATAACCCAATCATGCGTTTTAAGCGTTCCATCGCTAACAATAAGCAGCAATATTTGGGGAATTGTCATACGCCGCTTTGTCCAAGATCTACCAGGGCATGCGTTGTCAGCATCACCTCATTCAGGGGCACCTTGCGGAATCGCCTTACATTCCTGCCCTGACACCGAAGGGGTTCGAAGAGTGGATGACTGCCATGATACTGGCCTACCCTGATACTGAATACGAGCGAATCACAAAGGCTGTACTTGGCATGCCTATCAGCAATGCGGACAACATCAAGGAAAGGTTCCCCAAGGAGCTTCCTAGGCGCATGTTTCCAAGGACGGAGAATATGCAAGCCCAACAGAGATGCGCTGCAAATCTCTCTGCTGAAGGAGTCGGCCCGCTCCGCAATGGTCCGACGTTCCCGCCACCACCCCCACCGCCCAAAGTCGATACCAGCGCCTCCGGTCCAAGCTTGGAGCGTGAACGTAGTCCATACAGTGGGCAACCTGACCTGAGGAGCTCCGACTCTGGAGACGAACACGAATCGGGCTTTGTTCCTATCGAGCGACGGAGAAACCCGTATTCCGCGACCCCGAGTGGCGGCAAAATGTATGATGACTTGTCTCAAAGCACATACTCCGATACCACGTCGGGCGGTCAACGCAGATGTGCGCAATCAACAGTGAACCAGAGCCAATGGGCGCCACCACCAAACGATACGTACAACCAGCAGCAATCAAAATCGAGCACCCGTCGAACTAGGAGTCCCAGCTTCTCGGGCTACGGCACGTATTCCGATGGAAACATCAATGATGTCCCTGCGAGCCACTTCGCATCGAACTTACACAATGTCCAGGATGATGGACGCCGCCACAGTAGAGATGAGGATTCGAGGAGGCAAAATCGTCATAGACGAGGCACGGTGGGGACAGATAGCGTACACGACTCGCAACCGCGTGCAAGTTACGATGACTACAAGGGTCGGACTACTGCCAGCGGATATGAAGACAGGAGCTACGACGCTCGTCGCTATTGATCTCCAAACCTTTGATGATCTCCAGGCCTGAAATTACTGGCCCGTAATTCAAGCGAACGGCCAGAATCTCACGTTGTGATGTTGCCTATCCCCTACACATTGACGTTAGTGGAGTGACATACCCCGTTGTCTATCAAGACACTCGTTGCACATACGTAGATTGTTTCCTCTTAACCATGTAGGTTTCAGTGCAGTAGTTGGGTCCTCTATGAACCTTGAAAGTGCAGTTTACCGAACCAATTGTGCTTGAACTTTTTCATTGTGATTGTATTGGAATTGATGAGCTGTCTGGGTGGTCATGGGTGGTCATAGCGCTAGCCACTTAACGCGTCGGAGAAGTCGCGACGCGTCGAAGCTTTACAACATAATCGAACCCTCCGTTTCAACCACACAATATCTACAAGATGGCACTGCTCGTAGATAAACACCGTCCTCGAAATCTAGAAGCTCTCAACTACCACCCGGAGCTTTCGGAGCGACTCAGAGCTCTTGTGGGTGCACTCCCAAACGCGCAACCTCTTTCTCTAACCATCTTGACGCTCTAGGCACAAAGCGGTGATTTCCCACATCTCCTCGTGTACGGACCGTCCGGTGCAGGCAAGAAGACCCGCATTGTCGCAACACTCAAAGAGCTCTATGGGCCTGGTGTCGAGAAAATCAAGATCGACGCCCGTGTCTTCCAGACGACCACGAACCGCAAGCTCGAATTCAACATCGTCGCATCCGTATACCACCTCGAAATCACCCCTTCAGATGTAGGCAACTACGACAGAGTAGTCGTGCAGGACTTGCTCAAGGAAGTCGCGCAAACACAACAGGTTGATCTAGGCGCAAAGCAACGCTTCAAGGTGGTTGTGATCAATGAGGCAGACCACTTGACGAGAGATGCGCAAGCTGCACTCAGAAGAACCATGGAGAAATACAGTCCCAACTTACGGTTGATCCTCCTGGCGAACTCAACAAGCAACATCATCGCACCTATCCGCAGTAGGACACTGCTTGTCAGAGTTGCAGCACCCACAGAGGATGAGATATGTGGGGTCTTGAGGACTGTGGGAAACAAGGAAGGCTGGAGTGAGGTTGCACCGCTCAACAAGAGGATTGCGAAGGAGAGTGGGAGAAATCTGCGGAAAGCGCTACTTATGTTTGAATCTGTGCATGCACAAAAGTATGGTCTCTCATCCTGATCCTTATGCCGGTCACTAACGACCACAGCGAGAAAGTCACAGACCAAACACACATACCGCCTCCCGACTGGGAAGCGCTCATCGAGCAGATCGCGCAACAAATCGTTGATGAGCGCAGCCCTCAGCGGTTACTGCAAGTCCGGGCCTCGCTTTACGACCTTCTATCACACTGCATCGACTCAACGACGATCATCAAGACGCTCACTTGGAAGCTGATATCAAAGACAGATGACGCACTCAAACCAGAAGTCATCAAATGGGCGGCTTTCTACGAGCACAGATGTAAGATGGGCAGCAAACAAATCTTTCATCTCGAGGCATTTGTTGCGAAGTATATGAGGTTATATGAAAGGTGTGTACAGCCCTGTCGGATATTGATGAAGACCAAGCGCTGACCGACACAGTTACTCGATGGGTATTGATTTTGATTCCGCGTAATGATGGGACTCACAGCCATGACATTGGCAATATCCAGCTAGAAGATCCAGCTAGTTGATGTGCCAGTAGGGTTCGCATAGGTGTAGCGAGAAGGCGTCCGGCGTTGAAGTGGGGAACGCATTACCGCTACTACGTCATACGTGTTGAGCTTAGCCAGAAGCTCCATCATAGCTTCAACAATACACCAATTTCATCAACAACCACTACTACTGCTGTTTTTGAAGTACCTCACGCTTCCAAGAACAACGCAAATCTCGAAAATGTCTTCAGGCCTCATGGATACCGAAAAGGGCGGCGAGCAGACCCAATACGAAGCCGAGAACAGCGACATGCTCCCTCACAAGCAGGAAGCCGGTCAACTAGGAGGTACGAACTCGACAACCAAAAGCCATCAAGACTTGCGTAGATATCTTAATACCACCGCAGCTACAACAGTCCCAAGCACAGAACAACCTACACAACTCGACAACAACAACAAGACCAACGAGCCAAATACACACGGCATCACACCCGCCGACAAAATCCGCTACGGTCAGAGTATTCAGGAGGGCGGCATGGGTGGCAAGACAAACACGACGACAGGCGAAACGGACAAGGCCACCGACGATGACAGTACGGCGAAGGAGAGGAGGGAGCAGGGGTACGGTGGAGGGAAAGACATGGACCGGAACATCGGCGCCTAGGTTTAGGATTGCAAACACAAAGCCCAGGCTGAATGCTTATCGATTCTCACGCTTGGTGTATACAGCCGTACCGTGTATGATGACGACAGGGTTGAAAAATCACAAACCAAAGAACGAGGCATTGCAATAGCTTTAATGGCCCCGATATCTTACAACTACATGAGTGCGTAACAGCGTTCAACAGCCGTTGCCCAGTCCCCATCTATTTATCCCTAACGCCTGCGCTATGCAATCATACGTGACAATTCATTCATGGCAACGAGAGGAATTGAGTAGAGAAACAAACCACAAAACACATTGTATGTACAAACGCTGCTCTCAACGACTGGACACGTCGTCCGCCCTGTTCTCCGCCTTGGCCAACTTCCTCGACAATGCTCTTTCCCTATGGATCAGATCGCCCAGTGCATCGCCGCCGCGGGGCTTGATCGCACCTACACCAATGGCATCAGACACACTCTCTGAAGTTCCGCGGACGCTGGCACGTCCACCGCCGCCCCAGGCACCCAGCCCCCAGATGCCCTTCGACGAGCTGCTCACGATGCTGCCAGGCCCGTGCGCATACATGCTGACGCGCTGCACGCGCCTCAGCTTCTGCAGTCCGTAGATTGCGACCAGGGTGCCGAAGAGTGTGCACCACCCCGACACGCCGTAGAAGCCAAAATCGGATTCTTCTATAAAATTCTTCAGGTTCATGCCGTACAGGGCCGCGACGAAAGTGCCTGCGGTGATGGCGAGGGTGAGGATGGAGAATTTGAGATCGAGAAGCATGAGCGAGTTGCGATTTGCGTCGAGGATGGCTTTTACGCTGCACAGGGGTTAGTATGAGTGGAGAATATTGAGAGCTGAAGAAGAAAAACAAGTCAAAGGGAGAAACGTACATCTCCTCGGTGTTGCGGATAGAAGAAACGAGGTTTTCTGCAGCCTGGACGATTTCGTCGGCGACTTTGTGGTAGGATTCCAGCAGCATCTCGACTTCGGTGTGATCGTCTTCTTCGCGCGTCTTGCCCTCTGCCTTTTCGCTGAGATACATGGCGCTCAGATCATCGTCGGCTTCCAGAAGTTCTTCGAGCGCATTGCGCACCAGGCGCGCCTTCTGCTCGAAGCTACCGAGTTTCTTGGAGTAGATGAGCAGGTAACGGAGCTTGTCGCGATCAATGTCTTCCTCCAACTCGCGGAGCACGCGCACGACGGGCTCGCTAACGCCTTCGAATTCCTTTTCGAGCGAGAGCGTGACGCTGATGAGCACAGCCTCGAGGGCGCGAAACTCGTAAGCGAGGGTGCCGTTTGCGACGGATTCTTTTTGACGCAGCTTCAGGTCGAGATCGTACATGAAGACGCTCTGCGACTTGGAGTCGGTGGTGCCGTAGGCGTCGAAGACGAGGACACGGTTGTGCTTGAGCAGAACACGCAGGTTGAGCAGGTTGATGAGGATGGCGGAAGGGCGCACGAGTATGTGTGGCAGCAGAGACGAGTCGATTTTGCGTAGATCCCGAGGGAGCAGACCGTACTTTGCAATCAGCTCGCTCTTCTTGAACTCGCCGCTCACGAGGGTGACGTTGCCGTGCTCGTCCAGCTCTGTGCAGCGCATCTTCAGCTCGTTGGCTGTGCGCATCATGCGCCCCAGGCTGCCGCCGTAGCCCGAACCGTTTGTCGAGCCATCGTCGGCGTGGTTCGAAGGCGGTACGGGCGGTTGCAAGAGGCCGCGCGCGTGCTGTTTCTTCTGCCGGAACATGCTCGGCCACGCGCTGCATGGTCCACGTGTCGAGAAGCTGCGCGCATTCGGTACCGAACATGTCGTCGTGCATGGCGTCGACTGGGTGCATGGGCGGCGTGGCCTTCCCAGACGGGCGGCGCGTTGCGCAACAGGCGATTCGAATGCATGGTGGACCTGGGCGCGCAGAAAGCTCAAGACCGACGGCGATGGAGCGGCGACCTTGCGAAGCAGATTCGGCTGCATGTCTCTCCGTTGGCGACGTGTCTTCCTTTCGTTATCGTCGAGCCATGTGTTTCGTTGTTGGCTTGTTGGCTGGCTGTCTCGTCCAGCTTTCGCTTTCCCAGGTCGATACCTGCCTAGGGAAATTCTCACTGACGTCACGTGCAGACGCGCCCACGCAGACTTGCATGTTCGGTTGCAGCTGCTTCCCCATTGCTGGCAGCAAGAACATAGCCATGTCCTCGGTACCACTTTACAACGCCCTGATTCGAACACACCACATCACCTCGCGCAAAAAGGTCGCCAAACTACGCGCTGCAGCCTCTAATCACAATGTCTATGCCCTGTTGCGCTACGGAGGCTGTCCAGGTATCATGTACTGTCAAGGTTCGGAACCAGGCGTCCGAGACTGGCTGGGAGACGTCCAGAGATTGCGCTACAAGGACTTTCAATTGGTAAAGAAGCCAGCTGAGAAGCTGGTCGAGCATCAGGCAGCTAATAGCAACGTGCCCTATGGCAAGCTGGAAGAGACAGATACCGTCAAGGAATTTGGAGCGCACATGGAAAGCTTCGGTGTATGGAGCTGGTGGAGAATCGGCATGGGCTATCAAAAAGACGAGTCTCAGCCCTGAACACTGCTACCATCTTTGCAAGACCGCTGCAATCTCACTCGTAGTCGCAGGGGGCGGTGTCGTAGGGCCGTCGTCAATGTAACCTCTCTTTGGCCGACAAGCTGGCTTCTCTCGACCAACCTGTCCCAGCATTACTCCTCGACTATAGGCATCCAGTACGGAACTGTTGCTGCGCGAGAGATGTTCCTTCGATCACACAGAGTCCATGGCCGCTTCTGTTGTTACTTGCTACTGGTGATTGAACATTCTGAGCAAGGGTCATCCAGAGAATCTGTATGAGTGTTATGGATCGAAGGGCCGCCGACATTTTCAACTGTTCCCCAACGGTGATCAAAATCCTGAAGAGCTCGTCTGAAGCTGAGCAGCTGACAGGAGGCTTCATCATGAGATGCGCTGGAATCGAGGCTGGCCGCGGCAACGAGGGCGTGCTTGCGGAGAAGCTAGTAATCGACAAGGACAAGGCAAAGCTGATGGCGGAAGTAGGCTTAGCCGGCGTCAAAAACACTGCTTTAGTCGCTGCTGAACTTATAAAAGGACAGCTGCGCTCGTTTCCATATCGAAACTGCGTCGAAACTGCAATGCTTGAAGACAATTTCCGACCTGGCAAACATTATCATCATACTCTGGGTACTGAGCTGAGCAGTCATCGAGGCAACGACCAGACTAGGAGCCTGCTTGTTGATGGTCTCTGTTGGTCTGAACATGTAAATACATGTATCATGAATGTGTATTGCTATATATATAATATATGCCTGTTACGACGAGATCTTAACATTGTACTTCTCCGCTGCCTTCTTCAGAGCCTCTATATCGAGCTCCCTGCTCTGATCAGGTACTATGGTGCCTTCAAACTTGCCACCGGCCTCGGCAACCAACGACTCCAGACCGTCACCGCTCGAGTATGCCCAAAAGCGGACATACCTATCGACAAACTCAATCGCGGCCTCGGTCCCTGCTGGTATAAAGGCCGTCTCTCCTGCACGGACGAGGTTCACGTTTCCGTCTACTGTGACGTTGATAGCCCCGTCCAGGACGTGGTACACCTGGTGTGTCTTCTCAAACGTAAACGGCTTACTGAGTACTGTGTTGGCTAGACGATTACTTGACTCGACGCTGGTGATCGCAAAGTTCCCCGTGGGCGCTTTGCTCTGTCTTGTCGTGATGAACGGTCTTGACAGGATGCCTTCCAGCAGATGACACGGCCCAGTGTTGGCTTTCAGATAGTATTCTTTACCCGCCTCATCAGGCAGCACTGAATCATCCTTGGTCCACTCAGACACCTCAGCGCCCTGAAACTCGCGTTGAAAAACAACGTCATAGTTTTCCTTGATCTCACGGAACTTGGGGCCGAACGTGTCCCCCGGATTCCGTGTATCGAACTCGTTGGCCACAACGCCATCGTACTTTTCCGACACAAAGCGGAAGAAATCTACCCACTGCCCCGGTGTTACCAGCCCAACGGTCTCATTGATCCCATCGTCCAGTAACTGCGGCTGGTGCACGATCTTAGGCGGAACGTAGCAGAAGTCTCCCGGCCCGAGAACCTTGCAGCGGTCGCCGGCCCAGACCTTCAAGTGCCCTTTGGTGCACATGAAAACATCGTGCGCCAGATTGTGGTAGTGAAAGCCTGGAGCATCGGCGATGGCACCATCCATTCCAAAGACGGAGATGAGGCCTTCTGTCTCTTTTGCCGAGGCGAGAATACGGACTGTGGATTTTGTGCCGGGGATGGTGATCGTCTCACCTTCATAGGCAGGTATGATATAGGGAGAGGGCTTGCCGAGCGGTCGCTGCACGCGTGGCATGCTTGACGACGGTGCAACAGCCATCTTAGTGGAACCTGTTGTTGTGGCGGTGGTCGTCATTGAGGTGCGTGGGAGCTTCGAGGCCCTAGTCTTCGGATAATGAGTGGAGGTAAAGTCTTCAGGACTTTTGTAGTAAAGCCGACACAAAGGCCAAGCTGGTAACAACGGTGGTGTTTTGATTGAGGTAAGTCAGTGTAGTATTGATCCAGATACGCTGCGGGCAAATAAGATGTTGGTGGTCAGTGTCCATAAGTACACGAGTTGGGGATCTCCAATGTACGAATTGTACGAAGTCATCATGTCCGCCACACCTGACGGTCACGGCGCGCTCAATGGCAGGACCAACATAGTCTCCTTGGACCAATTGCAGCTGAAACTATCGAGTTCTGCTCATGGTCCACGATACCCACAAAGCCCTACCCCGCGTGCCTGCGTCCCCGGAATACAAGCATGGAAACATCGATGCTTGTCTAGACTCCTAGCGGACAACCTCCGCGAGGTCCGTACTTACATCTCCACAATTCTTGACTCGGCTATCATCACCTCTACGTGATTTCCTCGAGCAATCAAGCATCGTGGATGCGGTGTCACATTAAGAGCTCCAATAGAGTATAATTTTTGACGATTTTTGGCTTCTTCACTTCGCTTGACTGAGCCGACGGAGCGTTGCCATGAACGCAGCTTCGCAGGTGACGATTTTGCTCGTGTGGGGGAAGTGGGGCACCAGACCGTCCACTGTCCACCCGCCTACGGTCAGCTGGCCCGGTTGTATTTCAACTGCCGCAAAGCATTGTACAACAAGTGAACGCCTTCTGAATTAGTAAAGGGTGTGTTATTCATTCGTACGTCGTACGAGATCACGCCGGCCAGCCTGCAACAGCCGACGCTGCTGTTGTTCGTTCATCACGCTCATAAAGTACCACACAAATCAAGAGTGCAAAACTTCTGCTTGTACTGAATGTGGCCTATGATCTATATGATTCCTTCAATTGCTCCTCTAACCAATCAAATCCTTTTCTTTGTGTATCCCATGTCTGGCTTCCCTTCTTCATATTCCCTACAAACGTATGCGGCTCTCCTTCAACCTCAAAGAATCGCGTGCTAACGCCATGGCCTTTCAACTTCCTCTCGAAGTCTTTGCTAAGTCGCATAGGAATCGTCGTATCAGCCGTACCATGTACGATAGCCGTGGGTGGCCACTGCTTGTTGACGTTTAGAATTGGATCAATCCTCTGAAGGTCGTTCGGGTAAGCCGGCCATATAGCGTTGATTACTCTCCCTGTAGCAATTTGATGCATAGCAAACCCCTGTCGTCGCTTGGGACTGGAGTGGTTAAGATCAGATGCTTGGCCCTCAAGTGACATGCCGCCAATAAACACTGTCTTCTCGTCGTACACTGCTCTGACGTCTTCTTCCAACAGAGATTCATAAAAGTTTTTGGGCATATCGGGCATAGGCTTGGTCCAGAAGGGATCCGAGAAGCATTTGGCGCCGTAGAAGTCCAGGATCGCTAGAGGAGGTTTAATTGCGTTCCAAGCCTAATTCAATCATCAGCTAGAAGAAGTGAAAGATCACAATAAGAGCGTACCGTTGACAGCGCCAAATGCCCACCAGAGCTTGTTCCCATGACCATGATTCTCTGCGCATCGACTCTGACCTTCTTCCCATTCTCGTTCAAGGCTGTCGCAAGACCGCCTTTTTGTGACCAATCAAGCACATCACGTACATCAGCCATAGGACCGTCGAAAACGCTCACACCAGGACATAGACGGTGCTCAATTGCAAGGACAATCCAGCCCCTTTCAACACAATCTTGAATCTGATCTTTATTGTTGATACCTGCGTGACCAAGCATGAATGCACCGCCGTGGATCCTGTCTGGTTGTCAAGAGAGGCACCTCTCAGGTTTCCGATTCACTCACATGATCAAAGCAGGTGTAGGTTCATCCGCAATATTTGTTGTTGGTAGATATATGTCCGTTGGAATCTCGACATTACCAACTACCTTATACGACACTCGGAGCGACGCCATCTTGTCAGATCGTTGAGATGTGATGGAGTGTGCGAGCTGTATTTAAATGAATTTACACGTAAAACTACCATTTACCGCAGCCGCAGGTCATGATGTGGGTTCTAGAGAGTTGTACGAGCATCATGTACGAAATGTACCAGTTGGTCGACAACCGAAGTGGGGAAGGTTGACCCTGAACCGTGAGGTTGGGTCCGACAACGGCCGGCTGCACTCCAAATGTTCAAAGGAGAGATGAAACAATATTGAACGCCTCTTGATGGTATCTAAGATGCAAAATAGTCATCAGCGCCTGAGCCTCTCGTGCGTGTGCTATTACCACTATCTCCTGCCTCCTCCCCTACCGCCTCTGCTGAATCCACCCCTCCCCCTTGCGCTCCTCCCCTTCTCAACCCGACTCCCACTCGGACCCCTTTGCTTCTCAACACCAAGCCCCTTCCGCTGAGTTTTCATACCACCACGGCCCATGCCGGAGCCGGATTTTGCCCTTCTGGCCTCTTGCGCGTCGGCACCATCATCCTCCATATCCATGTCGTCATCGTCCTTAGTTCTCTTATTGCTGAACTTGATCTTGTTGCGTTGACCACGCTGTGCGGCGTCACGTCCGCGGATTGCATCAACGTAGGCGTTGATACCGGCTTCTAGTGTCGTGTTGTCTTCGTCCAGATCCAGGTCCATATCAACGTCGTCGCTGTTCTTGCCCGCCTTCTTGAACTTAATGCCACCTTCGTCATCGGAGTCGCCGAGAACGAGTTTGCCGTCTTCGTTGGTGCGAGCAGCGGCCCTCTTCTGCGGTTGCTGGCGTTGACGCAGAGGTTTTGTAGAAGATATATTTCCAAGAGCCTTCTTCGACAGTAGATCGAGAGGCTCATCCTCATCCTCCACGATGTAGGTTTGCCCCGTCTTTGACTTGCCGGCTCGCTGTTTGCTCTGGTTCTTGACAAACTCGTCTTCCGAATCGCCCTCTTCGCTCTCTTCGCTGTCACTACCGTAGACAGCCTGGTCATATTCGCTTTCAAACTTGCCCTTGGGCTTCTCCGCAGGTGCCTCTCCATCCTCCTCAGCTTGCTGCTTCTTCTTTTTGCGCTGCTCGCGTGTCTTCCTGATGTTGACAATGAGCTTACGATCCTCGGGGGGACACGCACGTTCGACGTCTTCGGCGCCAAACTTGCGGACCAGACGTTCGACAATGTGCTTGACCTTCGCCTTAAAGTGGGCCTTGTGCTCGTGACTCCATACCATGAGGTTCTTCAATAGGTTGGCGAGACGTGGACGAACAAGTGATTCAGGCAGTGTGATGACCTCCACTTTGACGAAGCCAAGCACGCTCTGGACAATTTCCCTGTTGGGGTTTTGAAGGAAAATGTCCATCAGCTCGAGCAAGTTTGTGGTCGTCTCGTCCGATATTCTACCATGGAACTGGTACAATATGCGTGTCACGGCTGTGATTGACGCAGATATCATGTGAGGCGTTGAAGCGGCCAGACCGGCTGAAACCATGGTGAAGTACTCCTCCAAAGACGCCTGGACGGTGGGCGCGTCCGGGGGCATGTTGGGCACCTTAGTCTGTACCACCTGACCGCCCTCAGCCATTTTCTCGCCCATAGCTACAAGCAAGTTATACGCAGCCTCACGCGCCTTCTCGTTCGTCTCCTTGGCGGAGATGACAACCTCAGAGAGGATAGAAGGAATGAAGTGGAGGTCAGTTTGCGGCAAGAATTCAATGACTTGCGATGCTGCGAGCAGACGATCGCGGCGCGCAGGCCCTGTGACTTTATCGGCGCTTTGTAGCAGCAACTGCTGCAACTCTCCATTGCGTGCTTGAAGCGCTGCCTTGCCAATCTCAGACTCCGATAACCGCGGAATCAACTTGTAGGCTTTTTTCTGTAGCTGTGGATCATCGTCTTTGTTGATCATAATTTCTGCCATGCGGAACAGCGAGCCGTAGCTGTCACGCGGGAGGTACAGCGCGATTGTGATGATCAGATCCATGAGTGTGTGGCTCATTGGTGGCATCTTGTTCGCACCCTTGCCCTGCTTCTGCTTGTCGGCCTGTGTCTGTGGGCCTGCCTCTGGAATAGCTTGCTCAAGATTTGATGCTACACGCTCAAAGGTCTCGATAAGCTCCTTTTCGGGAATGATGCTGAGGAAAGCATTGATGGATCGAAGGATAGTTCCTCGGTATTGTGGCAGCGTCTGGCTGTACACATTGAACAGGACTGCGAGCATGTTGCTAGCAAAGCCTGCAAGGTGGTCAAGGTTCTTTTGCGCGTCAGCCTTTGATACTCGAAGCTGCTTGACGAGATCTTCAGCGCCCTCCAATTCCACAATCGCCTTATTGCTGTCGACTAGATTCAGGATTGCCTTGCAGACATCGGTGCGTAGCTCGGCCTGGCTGTAAAGGAGATTTGCCAGCATTTCGCAGAAAGACTGGTCGAATGCCTCAGCCAGGTCTAAAGGTAGGTCGCAATAGCCGGGAAGAATGGACCAGATCTGCTGAACAACTGTCTCGAAAACTTTAATCTCCATAGTCTTCTCCCTCTGCCCATGATCGATGACCCTCTGGAAGAGTTGCTCGCTGAGAGGAACCATGACAGCTCGGAAGTGCGCAAGCTTGGTGTTGTGTACGGCATCGCGGAGAAGAGGCAGCATCCAGACTCGGCCAGTCTGTCCAGGCGGCGGTCGTGGAAGGTTCAAGGGGAGAACATCGAGCACAGCATCTGGCCCCATAGCAGCAATAGCCCTTGAGATGACCGCATCTGCCTCCTTCTTTCCAGAGAAGCTTTCGTTACTTCTCAGATCTCCTACCACCCTCAATACTGGCCTCAAAATAGGGTCTGAACGCCATCTCAAGGTCTCGAACATAGCTGACAACATGCTGAACACTTCCATCCACGCAGCCTGGAACTTGACACTCAGCAGATTCTGTGCAGTCTTTGCGATCTTCTCCAGAGTCTTCTCGTCGTATATCGATGGCTCCAGGATGACAGTGTCAGGGATGATGTTGACCAAGAACGAGATCAGGCATTCGGAGGCAGACACACGAATGTTGTGCGAAGACGAGACCAGAAACTCCGAGACCATTATGAATAGCTCTGGCAGCTTCGCAAATGTGTCTTCGGGTTCGATGTGCGCAGCCACTTCGTATCCTCGAGAAATGACAGCGATCCAGGGTGGAAGCAGTTGCGAGTCGTTCTTCGAGGGCTGTAGTTCGGAGATGACTTCCAACAAGCGAGGCAGCTTTGCAGACGCAATCTCGTCCGAGGCCATACCGGCGAAGATGACCTCGAAAATTTCAAAAGCGGCCATGGTCAAAAACTCATTGGTCGATCTAGAGATGTTGAGCAGCAGCTCGCAAAGCACGTCCATCTTGCGGCTGGGCCAACCACCACAGGCGGTGGCGATGGTCTTGATGAGCTGCAGTGCGTGGATAAGATCGGGGTCCTTGCTCTCGGCGTTCTTGCCGCCCTTTGATTTCTTTGCCTTGGCTGCCAGCACAGCAATGTCGTTCAGCACCTTCAGGGCAGTCTCGGCGCACATGTCGGCCGCCGGGTGATCGAGCGAGGGACTGGGTGGCGGGCTGGCAAGCACTTTTGCGAGAGCCTCCTGCGCGCGCTTCCTGACCTTTGGCCGGGGGTCGACGGAAATCTGCAGCAAGCCAGCCACGGCCCTACGCGGGCTGATTTGCGTCTGCGGCAGCTCCCAGGCGTGCGCATCCTGCACGACGAGCAGCGACTCGAGGCATCCTATCGAGGATCGCAGAAACGGCGCGTCGGCATCTGGGTGTGTAAGGGCGGGCGCGAGGCTCGTGATGATCTCGGTGAATTTCGAGCGCAGCAGCGGGGCCGAGACGTGTGGGGTGACGAGATCGAGCAGGTACACCACGGCGGTCGCCGTGTCCTTGTTGACGAGGCCCTGGTCGGTGATCTGGCGGCCGAGCAGCGACAGCAGCGCGGCAAAGTAGGCGGTCGGGGTGAAGTCTGCCTTTTGCTGGCGGAGCGTGTCTTCGATGGCCAAAAGCACTACTTGGGACTGTGCCGGTCAGTATTCAGCGCTCGCGGGGCACCAGTCACGGGTCATGAGGTCGGACGCACCTGCTGCACGCTCTGCAGCTTCGGACTTGTCCGAATCTTGGTCAGTCTCTCCTCAAGCGACATTGTGGAGGCTGTCGTGATTGAGCGAGAGGCGTGCGAGGCGGCACCGAAAGCACTGAACAACAAAAAATAATGGCGCCGTGAGCGAAATTTCCCAATCGATAAGGGTGGGTCACTCCATCTGGGGCAGGCCGCTGTCCTGATTGGCTCCCATTCCACCACCACCACAACCATCGAGAGATCTTCAGCAAGATTTTGTAAGTGACGAACAGACAACATGATCCACCGTGATGCTTGAATTACAAAAGGCCACTCTGAATGGCGAAACGACTAGGGTATAAACAAAGAAACAAGCCCAATGCCTAGCTGCCGTACTCACCGTACTCGTACAAGGCATGACCAACAAGCATATATTACAAGACTTTCAGTAAAATCCTCACGCCTCCAATCCCAGTCGCACACCTCTGGAACGGAGCTGATGCCCGACGAAATGTAACAAGACAAGCATGTGCTTTCACTCCTCGACAAGCACATCGTCCGCTCTTCCCCTCCCCTTTACGCTACTCTTGCTGCTTTTCTTACTGATGCTCATGAAGCTCAGTCTCTTCTTCACACTCCCCTTTCTCGCCGTCCCCTCACTGCTTTTTTCGCTCTTGTCTGTCTCTGGCCGCGACTTTTGACTCGCGGCTCGGCTCATGCCGCTCACGTTCTCGCTGCTGGCGAAATCTGGTAGTGCTTCGAGCGGTGATGATGGACGCAGGAAGCTTAGTGACAGCCTTGTCCGGTTCGTGTCCTTGCTGCGGCTGCGGCTATGTGAGGATGTCGTAGTTGATTCTGAGTCGTCTGCTGAACCACTGGGCAGTGCCGTCACATCTTCCTTTCTGCTCTCCTTATCCGAGTGCGACTCCCCCGTAATCACACCCTTGGTCAGAAAAGCAAGACTCATTCGCTTTTTGTCTTGGCGGGCGGGTCGGCCACTAGGAACCGGCGACGTGACTCGGACGCCATTGGTTTGCTGGTCGTCTGGCGTCGGGCTTGCTACCTGGGATCGCGAGGTGGCTGCTGCAAGCCATGAGCCTGTTGGCGAGCGGCTTGGCGCTGGGGCGTTAGGCGGTGCCAGTATGGCTAGTTCTCGGTGGAATGACGCATCGAAGCCTGAGTCGATCAGTCAGTTGTTGTAGCATGCTGAAAATAGTTAACTAAACTCACGCTGAGCAAGATCTGCCTTGGTGGCCTGTTGCGCAGGCCTTGTATACATTGCCAGGCATCGTCGTATCACCAGAACGTAGTCGATCAAGCTCACCCTCAGTGCATTTTCTAACGGATTTGTTGTGTTGACTTCAGCACTAGAGATGACATCCTCGGCGTCTTCTTCCATCGAGCGTCGTGGATTGGGTAGCAGGTCATGATAGTTGGCAACACAACCGTCGATGTTTGTATCGACAGCATACATGAGCTCCTGAGTCAGTGTGTTGAAAGCGGTGTCATCACCATCAGCAACCTTTTTCTCAATGGCAGTAAGCTCAACAGTCTTGCGCCATGTCCGTTCAATGGCTGTCTGCAGAGAACTAAGAGTGATGGTGCCAACTGCGACGATTTCGCTGCGTCGCAAGATCGTAGGAAACGCTTCTGCCGTGGTGTAGACAGTCTTGTCAACCGTGTTGTCTTGGGTTGTGGCGCGAGATGCCGATCGTCGAGATGCTGACGTAAAATGGAATGGTCGTGAAAGAAGGTGATAGTCGCGCACAGACTGCGAAACCTTGGCTCGCTGGTAGATGGGATGAGTGAGATCCTTCTGCGGACTAACAGGATAGATTTGCAAGTACTGGCCTTCGACGTCTTGCTCAACTCCAGGGTTCAGTATGTGTGCCGATGGATGTTGCTGCTGCATGCGATCAGTGAACGAGGCGAGCCGATCATTTGCAGAGCCTTCGAAGATGAATTGTTTGTCGCGTAGCCCTGTTGGAAACCCTAGGCCTTTATACACGACACGGAAGTAGCGTGGGTTGGAGCGCTCGCCCTTTGCTATTCTTTCGTGTATCCTTGCAATAGCATGTTGGGTCCGGGCAAGCTTGACAAAATCAAAGACATTGTGCTCATATTGCAGGGCCAGCTCTGCGTATGAACTAAGGGCGTTGTCCCACGATTGTCCACTTTCATAATACTCAATCATCTGGAAGTAAAGCTGTTCCTTTCGCTCGAAAGAGGATTGTGGTGGCATGCGGGGCTCTGTCAGTGGGTCCACTGTAACATTGGGATCCCACTCATAAAGCTCGGCATGGAGACGGAGTGCAAGGCCAGCTTCAGTCAAATTGTGCGCCTCCACTTGCAGGTCAACCAGCTGGTGGACGTAACGGATATACATGTCCTCCTTCTGCATATCCTTGAGGAATTCCATGAGATGCAGTGTGTCCATGATGTGGAAAACTTCGCCAGTCGCTTCGGTACTGTGCACGGCGACAAGAAGATCCAGCAAGTCGTCGATCGTAGCGATGAGACCCTTCAAAGCAGCAAGAAGTGGCTCCTCGGGGTCCTGGGCCAGGGGCTCGAACAAATCTACGAGTTCTTGGATAAAGTGTTTCTGCAGTACTGACTCTGTGAGGTGTTTTGCCTTGAATAAGTGATCGAGACAATCAATCATCTCTGCTTGGATGATAGACAGGTCTTCACTTAGAGTCCACTCACTTACGATCATGGCTTGCAAGACTTCAATCGCCACACCGCGTAGGCCTTCGTGAACACTGAGACACAGCTCCACGATGGGAGCAACAAGACCAGGTACATATTGCACCTGAAAGCCTCCCATCCTCTCAAGACCGTACAGATTCTTGTCTTCCACACTGCTTTCCCATCCAATCGCATCCCAGCTGCGCTGGAGTAACTCTGCGCCATGCTCGCGGACATCTCCAGCAATCTTCCACACGGCTCTCCTCTTTTGTTCCGGAAAAGTCTCCAGAGCAAGAGCGTCGCTGCCAACAAGCTTCAAAAGCGCATCAAAAAAGGCTCGCCAGAGATCGGTACTGAATTGATCCGCCTCGTCGGGCAGAGGAAGGAATGAGTCAATGAGAATGCTGAAGATCTTGGTAAGAGTGCGCATAGTGGCTTTGTGATGGTAGATGTGCACGCTCAACCAAGAGCTAGGGAATGCTTCGCAATCAAGAATAGAAATGTAAACTTGAAGTACGGAGAACAGGAAATCGGCGGTTTCTTCTTTCTGCCAGTCGAGGTGCATCATTGTCGGCAGACTGGACATGGCAGCGAGGACAGCAGATATCTCAATCAGTGCTTCATCGAAGGATGCCTCTGTTCTCGTGGGTCGAGACTGGAAGGGATAGGTTGTCGGAAACAAGAGCGAAAGGCTATTCTTGATTGGACGGGGTGTTGTCTGTATCGCTCGGTATGAGTGCACCAGCTTGGGCATGTAATCACATGCTTCCTGACCCAACTCCTCAACTTGCGACGCTACGACCGAGCAGCAAAGGCGCACTTGATCTTTCCATTGATCTGTGACAGTTCCTACTTGGCCCCAGTACGGCGCAAGCCATGCGACGGTCTTCTTGAGAAGAATCTTGCGAGTGTCCGGGGTACGGAAGATCTGGAGGCTAGAGATATGTTGGATCAAAACCAGTTTGTACAGCACGAGCTTGCCTTGTACGTCGACGCAAGCCTCAATGAAGCTGTCCGCTAGCTTGAAAATTTCCAGCGACGACAAGCATCCTTCCAGTTCTGGCAACCAAGAGTGAAAATTCTGCACCAGTAGCGTTTTGGTCCCGATCAGTACTGGAGAAGGGTTTTTCATCAATTGTTCGAGAGAAGCGAACAGACTTTTGAGCTCGTTGTTGAACTGAGTGCGGTCCTTGATGCCAATGCTTTCTTCCTTGACTCGCTGTTTCTCCCTTGCGTTGACGAGGAACTTCGTGACAAGATTGCCAACCTTGAAGGTTGCACGTAAGCGGCGCGAGCTCTCAGACTCGGTGGGCTTAGCCAGAAGCCTCCCGAAGCTCTGCGTCAGACAGGAGGTGACCAGTGAATGAAATACCTTTGTTCTTGCGTACTGATCTACCAGTGGCTCCAGATTAAAGCGGCGATCATGAACTATACCTAAGACAATCACGACAGCATTGAAGATCAAGTCTTCATACTCATCGCTTCCAGCGTAATGGCTCTGGATGTCGAACAGCGCATCGAACACCTCGCTGAGTAATTTGACGATCTCAATCTCTGGTACAAAGTTGAAACGTCGAAGTAGACCGACAAGCTCGCCCGGTGGTTGCTCCTGCCACCTGATCAGGCCAAGAATCGTGGGATCTTGGGAGTATTTTGTACTGCAGAGGAGCGTCTTGACGTGTACGGCTGCCATGGGTCCCCCCATGACGTGCTCGTCCTTTTTTTTCGCGCTCCAGGGTAGTCCTAAATAGGCTCCCTTACCAGCAATCATGCCCGACGTGTACTCATCGTAACGGTAGAGAGACAAAGCATGGTCTCCGTCTCGAACAAAAGCATCATGGTTCCAGAGCGGCATCCAGCATAATGCAAAGGGAAAACCAGGCGCGTCTGCCACGCTCATGACTAGGTGAGATCCAGGTACATCCTGCGGGTCGATAGCGAGGCGAACTGTGGCGTTCCATCCTTCTCCTCTTTCTATTGCTGTCGTGCGCCATGCGGTATGCCCTGCACTGTTAGTGGAAGGATAGATGCAGCCGTCGATCCTCTCTCCAGAGCTTTTGCGAACTTCAATGGTCAGCTGTAAGCTGCCCATTGGAGAAGACTGCACGAGGGGCATTGTGCCTGTCTTGGGGTGAGCCAAAAATGCATTTTTGGGCAAGAAGGGTTCTACAAGCGTCACATAGATGTCACTACGCGATTTAGTCGGAGCGCCCGAAAAGCCTATCTTCCGGGTCTGCTTGATGCTATGAAGCATTGTAGGCGTCTTCTCGATAAGTCCCTCGGCATCTGGATGGACGAAAGCTTTCAGGTGGACGGTAAGGCTGCTTATGGGATCATTTCGGCGGTATTTGCGGCTTGCGCTTGGATAGATTTCGGTCAAAATGTCATCCCACCCAGCGATGTCTTCTGGTGCTTCGTCAGACGAGCCAGCCGTAGACCACAGAGCGACCGTTTGATCCACCTCCGAAGCATTCTGCATGACTTGATTGACTCGCAAAACACCGACTGCGACGACTCGTTTTAAAGTCTTTTGGTCTCGCGATGGCGTTCTGTTCTTGGTGGCCGCCGAGGCAGGTCGACCGTCAGATGCCTGTGAACTCTGTAGATGGGGACTGTCGTATCGTCCCTCAGCGGAGTTGGTCATCATCGATGTAGCAGTGGTAGTAGCGGCGGTGGTTCGAGATGTCGTAGTGGAGGAGTCCTTCCTTCTGGAGCCGAACATGGCGCTTCGTCTGCCCCCTTTGATACTGCCATGCTGCGAGGGTTGCACACCTGCTCCGTTACTGGGAAGAGCATCTTTTGCAGCGCTGATTTTGTCCTGGGTTATAGGGTTGCGGATCGGCTCGTGGGTCATCAATTTGAAAACAAGATGTAAGCTTGATCCAGAGCCTGCCCCTTCTCCAACGTCCGTAGATCCAAGGCCTACGATCAGTGAGCGCAGCTTGTCACCGGCTAGTGAGACCGAAGAGCCGTCTCGTGCAGTCAGGTCAAAGGAGAAGGCTTCTGAGAGGGGCTGGGGTGCCATGCCCGGTGTTTTCAAGCAGAGATACATGCTAACTTGGGCTGCGCCAGGGACAACATCGCCCGCGACACGCCGCAGGCTTACAAACAGGTGGTGCAAGTTGTGTTCGTCAGGCTGCGACAAAGGCGGACTGTCGAGCAAGCTCATGACGGACTGCAGCTTGGTTATCTCGATGGCCGAATCGTCTCCAGTCAGAATGCGACCACGCTGCGAGGGGCTGCGCACAATGACATGTCCAGAGAGCAGTTTGTTCCCGGCGACGAGGTCCCAGACGGTGGCTTCGCGCACTCTGTCCAACTCGTTCGCGGTCAGGACCTTGTGCAGCAGCTGGCGGCGCGCCGTGTCGAGGCGGTTGACCAAGGAAGACATGGTGTCGAGCAGTGTGTACTTGCGGGCAAGCAGAAGCTCGTGGACCTTTGTCGAGTGCCACTCGCGCAGGCACGATGCTATCTCATCGACGAGAGGCTCTTGAGAGGAGGTCGGCGTCTCGTCGCCAATCTTCAGCATAGGGACGGGCGCAGGCGGGCGTGGAGCGTGGGGATCCGAGGCTGGCGAGATGGGGGAGACTGGCGATAGCGGCAGGGTGAGTTGCTGGAGACGATCATCGTGCGAGGTCCACTGTGAGCCATGGCTGGCTGCGCGCTTCCTGCTGGAGCGTGAGCGCGAGCGCACGAGAGAGAGTGGACGGGCCGTGGACGAGGGCAGGGCGGCAACGACGTCGCCCGAGGCTGCGCGCGTGCTCTCGGTGGGGGTGAGAGCGCCGTTGGTGCTGTGCTGCTGGCTGTGCTGCTGGCTGGGGTGGGCGTGGTGGGCGTGATTTGTGGGCGAGGCGGCGGCGGTGCGTGGCTCGAGGACAGGCTTGTGGGTGCCCTCGCCCAGGACTTCGCGCACATCGACGCAGACGCGGGGGAAGATGCCGGAGAAGACGCGCGCCTCGAGCGTCTGGCCCTTAACGCTCGTGAGGCCGGCCAGCAGCGAGGGCGGGGCGACCAGGTAGCCGCGCAACCAGGCACCGTCACGACCGCCCTGCTCGATGATGTACAGCTCGTCGCCAATCTCGAGCGGCAGGTCGGCGGGCGAAGAGGGTTGGAACGGGTGGGTGCATACGGCGAACGCGATGCGCGGGAGCGGCCTCCAACGCGCCATGGCACCAGACGTATCGGGCTATCGAGGGGGGAGTGGCCGAGCGGGCATCACGAGCCGTTGCCGGGTGTGTGGTGTGGGTGCTTGCAGAGTGCAGAATGCCAAGCCTGACCAGTCGTGTTAGGCGGTGGTGGTGGTGGTGGTGGTGGTGCCGCAGCTGTGAATTGAGGTGAAGTGTCAGTCGCAGGGCAGGATGTGATGGGCAATGGCAGTGTTTGGCGCGATAGGTGAGTAGCGTCTAGAGTGCAGGCAGAGAAATGGCACACTATGCACTGCACTGTGCTGGTCCTGTATTGTACTGGCTAAGCCTGTACTATACTGTACTGTACTATACTGTACTGTACTGTGCCGTGCTCCTTTGTACTGATGCGGAGACTCGACGTTTTGCCTGGCGCGTCCAAAATGCAGTGCCCCTGATCGCTCAGCCGTTGCTGGGGTGCTGGGCGGAGGTAGGCGTGCGGGGATTGGCTGCGCTGGCTTGTGCACGCGCATTTCACCCCAATCGCTAAACATACTAACTAATTAATCAACGTAAGCGGAACTTAAGAGTAAGATAGTAGCTAACTTTTTATATCTTCGTAATTTACTGTTAATAAGTATACTATTAACGATTAGTAGCTGATATATTACCTGTCTTACTTAGTTTTAGAAATGAATAACGTACCCCACAGGCGAGTCGGACAACGGGCGAGTTAGACACTTTTGCTAAGCCCCTACTAAACATCTTCTTCTACACTAATGTCTTCTTAACAACACTATTTAGACGTGTTAAAAGAAGCGCAGATACAGCTTGCGCTCTAGGCTCTTAAACAAGATGTAACTCTATCTCTATAACGCGCTGCTGCTATCTACAAGGTCTCTTAAAGCACACTAAGTAACTAGTGCACTAGATAACCTTTACGCGCTAATTCTATAGCTAACTTATAGAAGCTAGACAATAATAAGAAGAAGGTAATTATTAAATATATTCTTAAGCTAGATGTGTAAGAGTTTTTCTCTTAGCTCTTAGATGTAGCTACTATAGCTAATTCTTTACACGCTAAGCGTAATCTAGGTTCTATTAGTATAAACTAGCCTAGTAAGTTTGTTAAGCAACACCTAGAACTTAAAGTTAAGTTTAATTATAAGTATAACTACAAGAGATCTCTCTATAAGAATTCTAAGGTTCTATAGAGCTAGTTTAGCCTAGTAGCTAACACTAAAGCTAAGTATAGCATCTAGAATAAAAACACGTATAACTTTAACAAAATAGGCTTTATAATAGGCTAGATCTTTCTAGAAGCAGTAGTTATAGCTTTAGAACAACAAGGTTAGCTAAAAGCTATCTAGCTAGGCAACTAGAAGTAGGCTATAGCTATAGTAGGCATTAATACTAAAGAATAGGCTATTTCTACCTTTCTTATCTTTAAGGCCTACTACTACCTCTCTATCTAGTATAAGGAGGAAGAACTATCTTAAAACTAGGTTATTAAAGTCTCTAATAATAGCTAAACTACTAATAAGCTTAGTATAGACTAGATAAACTACTTTAATAGGTATATAAAGAAGCGTACTGTTAGCACCTACTATTTACTTATTATTAATAGTTATAAGAGCTACAACTCTCTTAAATTCTAGTAATACTATAAGAATAATAAGATTATTACTTTTTACTTACCTTCTTACTTATTATATCTTATACAGTCTCTTAATGAAGCTTGTTTTACTACTTTAAAGAAGGCGTATAGGCGCTAAGCTAAATACTTATACGTAACTAGATTAACTATATTATAAAGATAGAGTTTCTACTATGCTTTATACGCGCCTATAACGCTGCAATTACTTCTAGTAATATTTAGAGAGGGTTTTAAGGCGCTAGACTAGTTCTATTTAACCTATAATAGGTTATAAGTAGCTTTAATATAAAGCTGCGCACGCTATTACTACTACTATCTATTAATAATAAGCTCTAGTAGTTATAAACTCTAAGCAACACCCTTAAACTTAGGTTATAATCAACGCTTGTAAAGACAAAGATTAAGAGGCATATAGATAGTTTATCTACCTCTATAGTTAAGGCGTTTAAGAAGGTAGCAAAGAGGGCAGCAATAATTACGTATAAGCTAGTGTTAGCGCAACAGAAGATTACTTAGCTTTAAGCTACTAATAAGGCAGTGTTACAATCTACAGAACACGGGAAGGATTCGTCCAATTACAGTGGCTGCGGCACAGTAATTATAACAACAAGAACAAACTACAAGTAAGCAACAATTACAAGTAAGCAACAATTATAGTGTTAGCACTTGGTTAAGGGCTGAGGGGACACGTGACCCAATCAGGGCTTGGCGCAATTAGTATAACTAGTAATTAGTGTAATTAGTGCTTAGTGCGATTAGAGGATGCACAACACTAATTAGTCTGCATTACCACTATAATTATTAAAGTATATAGTTTGTAGAAACACAACTCTTATAGTTTGTGTTTAACTTTGTTAATTAACTTTGTTATTAGAATATCTTAACCCTGCTTGCGAAATAGATAGTCTACTCTATACTCTTCCTTATAACCCCAGTTGCTACGGTCTTTGACTAGACAACTACCCTATTAAGAACCCCTGCACGTACTTATCTCTAAGACCTAATTAAATAATTACTTACGGACTTTGTCTAAAGTGTAAAACTTAACATTTTAAACACCTCTAAGATAAGTACTTTAGAATCTTGCGCTACCCCTAGCAGCACTTGCTCTAGCGATGCAGACATAGATGCTTCTGTTATAAACAGCACTATAAACGTGGCTAAACCAGACACCTATAATAGAGAACGCAATAAGCTTAACAACTAGCTTCTTTAGTTTGACTTGTTCTTTAAATTCTAAGAAAGTAAGATTCCCAACAATAAACGCGTTATGCTAGCCGCTAGCTATATGCGCGGAAACGCTTTTAAATAGATTAAACCCTTTCTCTAAAAGGCTATGTTAGACAAATGTCTAGATAACATCTCTAAATAGTTTAACAACTTTAACAACTTTAAACAAATAATTAAACCGATCTTTAGAGTCTTAAACGAACTAGCTATTGCACGTTGCAATATCTAACGCATTAAGCAAACCTAATCTGCAGCTAATTATACTGCTAAGTTCTAGCAACTTGCTGCTAACATAGAGTAGGACGACACTGCGTTGATGACTATGTATAAACAAGGATTGAAACCTAAGATTAAAAAGAAACTAATACGCACCAGCGCCAGCACTAATATCTTAGACAAACTTGTTAATAAGTCTATATTTATTAACGTTAAGCTCTACAAACTGCAACTAGAACTATAAGAAGATCCGCGGGCACGGGTTGTAGTTATTAGAAATAACCGCCCGCCTCTACGAAACCCGTAGCGCAACAACCTAAACTAAGAACAATAAGAGGGATGTTATTAGTTTAACACCGGCTAACGCATCTATAATAACACACAGAGTGGTTACTTTAGACTAGAGGCTATAGACCTCTTAAACCTTAACAAGGGACTGCTACTAGAACGATGGAATAAAAAGAAGAGTAGAGGAGAACACTACTTTAACAAGAATAGCAGCAAGAACTGCTATAACTATAGCAAGCTAGGCCACTTTGTAAGAGACTATAAGATAAAGAACAAGGTTCTTTAACAGCTTAATATTCTTACCTGTAAAGTTGATACCGCAGATGCTAGTAACTAGAAAGTAGTTACTAATAACATAGGACGACTTATAAAAGACCTAGAGTCTGGTTCTAAGGATGATGCTAACTGTATTAAACCTCCGACTTGTGTGGCAACCTCTTACTGCAACGACACAGAGGGCGAAGAAGTACTATTTACTAATAGCAACTAACGATACTACGCGGTAGAATGCTGTATAGAAGAAAAGAGCCTTAAGGTTAGTAAAAAACACAAAGGTCCGTTCTATTAACATAGAACAAGCTACTTTAGTCTTAAAGGTAAGAAACTTCTAGTAGTTGAACGTAACCTAAAAGAAGTTGCTAAAGAACAAGCTATGCTTAATAACATTAGCAAACCCTATAAAGAGACTAAAGACTACTAACGCAAGATAGACAACCTTCTAGATACTTCTAAACAAACACTTATAGAAATTAGATAAGACACTACGCGTTGCCAACACCAACGCCAGCAGCGCAAGCGCCGTGCTGAGGAAGAGGCGTATGCTAAGATATATTAAGAACTTGTCTAACCTATAGTAGAATCTGAAGAAGAAGAGCTTACTCTAGAGTTTAACCAGCTTATCTGGCAGGTCAAATAACAAACCAATAACTACTAACAAGTATTAAGTAATCTAGAAGACGCTAAGGACTAATGTTAAATAGAAGCTAAGATACAGCGTAGTTTACAGCGCATAAGGGAATAATAACCCTTACTAATGTCGCTTCTACTACTACTTAGCCTACAACCCCAGTACAAACTAGATGTTAGAAATCTAAGACATAGAGAATTGTTATAGACAGCCTACAGCAATAACCAATGTAGTATACACCAAGAATCTAAGCTAAACCACAGATAGTTTTCTCTAGGTTACTACTCTTGCTATGTTTAGTAGTTTAACTGTTGGAACAATTTATGCAAAAAGCACCTTATTAACAAACATAGCCGCGTCCATTTTCCTAAAACAGACAACCCACAAGCAGTGATTTAGATGCAGTTAGTAGTTAATAGACAGTGCTATAACGCGCACTGGCAAAACTGCCTAAACTAGAATTATAACATCTACTAAGAACACAAGAAACATAACGGATTTACTAACAAGTCTTTTTTAGAACTGCGCACAAGAGCGCCAGGGATTAATCTATTAATTCTATTAGAACTAATCGCCTTATTAAGCTCACCATCATGTTAAATAGAATAGAGCTATTAGCATTATTAGACTTAGAAGCCTAGGGAAACTATATATCCCGCAAGGCAGTAGAAGAAGCTGGACTTTAACTATAGTATAAAAGAGAACTGTACCCATTACAAGTAGCTAACAGAGAACTAATGCTAGAGAAAGAAAGAATTACGCTTAAAGTTCAAGGTGCCCCCCTAAGAATATATAACTATAAAGAGAAGTTAGACCTTAATATTCTTAAAACAGCCGCCCACAATGTTATATTAGAACTACTATGGTTATGAGAGCATAATCCACACGTTAATTAGAAGAAGCGATAAATCTTGTTTAATAGATGCAAGCACTATATAGCTGCACTAATACCTACGCAACGCACGCTGCAGTTAGTAGATAAGAAGAAGATTAACAATATCTCTTTAATACATAAGACGCGCTAAGATAGAGCGGTTAGCTAGCCACTAACTACTAAGACAGAAAGAGATAGAAAAGGCGCAGCTAAAAAGAAGAATAGTGCACCTTCTAACATCCTAGATAAATACAAGAGTTATATAGAACTCTTCTAGTATAAGAAGACTGTAAAGGCATTACCGCAGCACAAACTATAGAACTGCAACATTAAGCTCTAGAAAGAGAAGAAACTACTCTTTAAACCTATATACAGACTTTTAGAAAAGAAACTTAAAGTACTGCGCAAGTATATTAAGGAAAACCTTAAGAAGAGATTTATTAGAGAATTAGAATCTCTAGCGGGATTCCCTATTACCTTTATAGCTAAGAAGAACAGCTTGCTACGCCTATATATTAACTACTAAAAGCTCAATAACATTATAATTAAGAACTAATACCTGCTACTAAACATTAAAGAGTTATAGGATAGACTTAGCAGAGCATAATACTTTACCGCACTTAACTTGCGCGGAGCGTACAACCTTATACGCATAAAGAAGGGTAAGGAATAGAAGATAGCGTTTAGAACCTGTTATAGTTATTATAAGTACCTAGTTATGCTATTTAGGCTAACCAATGCACTAGCTATGTGCTAGGCTCTAATTAACAACGTGTTAAGAGCGCACCTAGACCAAACAACAGTAGCATACCTTAATAACATTCTAGTGTATAGCAAGACACTAGAAGAACACATAATCTACGTTAAGAAAGTGTTAGACTGCCTAGAAAGAGCAGACCTCCGCCTAAAGCTAGAGAAGTGCGAATAGCACAAGAAAGAGGTAGAATTTCTTAGCTATATTATAGAAAGACACGGAGTTAAGATAAGCCTAAAAAAGATTTAGGTTGTAAAGAATTAACTAACGCCAAAAATAGTTAAAGAAATCTAGAAATTCCTTAGCTTTATTAACTTTAACCAACGCTTTATTAAGAACTACTCTACAAAAGCGTTACCGCTCACTAAGCTAATGCGGAAGAATATTCTATTTAAGTAGAAACAAGCACAAGAAGATTTCTTCTAGTTACTTAAGCAAGTATGCGTAGAACTATCTATAATAATTACATTTAAAAGTAGAAAGCCACTTTAGATTAAAACTAATGCCTTAGATCTAGTATTAGAAGCTTGCGCAATGCAAGAACAAGATAGCCTATAGCACCTAATTGCCTACTATTTACGAAAGTTTATAGAACTAGAAGAAAACTACAATATGCATAATAAGAAGCTTATAGCAATTATATCTGCTCTAGAATATTGGAGAATCTATGCGGAAAGCTGCTTAGACCTTACTATATATACAGACCACAAGAACCTAGTTTATTTCACAATAACTAAGGTTCTTAATAGAAGACAAGTTAGATAGTTAGAACTGTTAAGAAGATACAAGTTTAAGATACTATATACCCTAAAAAAAGACAATAGTAGAGCCAACGCACTTAGTTAACAACACAACCTTACAGAAACAAAAACAATCAATAAGCACGCTATACTTAGAATTAATAAGAATGAATTCTTGGGACCATCGCAGCAGCTTAACAACATAATGCAAGTTTAATAGAAACAACGCATCCTATTGCAAGTACTAGAGAAACTTTAAAAAGAAATTATAGCTAGTTATTACAATAACCTGCTATATAGACACCCTAGACTCACACGCACAATAAAACTTATTAAAAGACATTATAAGTTTAAGAACATAAAAGATAAGGTTACTAAGTACATTAAGAACTGTGTTAATTGCTAATAAAACAAGCACAGTACACACACAAAATATAAAGAAATATAGGCTATAAAGCTACTAACAGCACTATAAACGAACATTACTATAGACTTTGTTACGCAGTTACCTGTCTCTAAGAACTCTGTTACAGAATATATCTATAACGCGATCTTCGTTATAGTAGACAGATTCACTAAGTACGCTGAGATAATACCTTTTTAATGCAATTATACTGCTAAGCAACTGGCCTAAGTATTCTTAGATTAAGTAATTAGGTACTACGGCATACCGGAATCTATTATTAGCAATTAAGATAAGCTCTTTACGTTAAACTATTAAACTACGCTGTTAGCAGCTATAGATACTAAGAAGAAGCTATTAACTGCCTATTACCTGCAGACAGATAGACAGACTAAAAGAACAAATCAGACTATAGAAACATACCTATAGATATATAGCAACCAGCAACAAGACAACTAGGTTTTGCTGTTACCTATAGCACAGATTGCGTATAACAACAAATTATTAGAAGCAATAGGCACAACGCCGTTCTTTGCAAATTACAGGAGACACCTAAATCTCTTTACCAGAAGTCTAGAAACGACTGTTTAGACTAAATCAGCATTATTCTTAGTAGCTAGACTAAAGGAAGTACACTAGAAATTACTAGAAAACATTAGCAAAGCTTAAGAACAAGCAATTTCTTATGTTAACTAGAAAAGAAAAACAGCACCTTAGCTAAAAGAGAGAGATAAAGTCTATCTTCTTACAAAAAACCTTTGAACGCGAAGACTAACAAAAAAACTAGATTATATTAAAGTTAGACTCTTTTTCATTTCTAAGCAGATAAGCCTAGTTAACTACAGACTTAATCTGCTAAAGAACGCAAAAATCTACCTAGTGTTCTATATCTCCTTGTTAGAACCCGCCGACTCCAGAACGCCTATCTAGAAGAACTTCTATTACTAAGCTAATAGTAAAGACTAATAGAAAGTCAAAAAAATAATACAACACTAGAAAGAAGATAGCTAGAACGAATATCTAGTTAAGTAGTTAGAATACCCTAACTTAGAAAACACATAGAAACTAACTACGCACCTTATAAACTACTAGTGGTTGTTAAAGCAATTTAAAGAGACTAATTAGGTAGTGCTACGTTGCTCTTCTAATACTCTAAGGGCTGGCCTTCGAAGGCGCTCTAGGTACTAGACAGCAACAAGAACTTATTAGACAGATCCAACTTAATAGTCTCTGCCTCTAACTGCTCTTGCTCTTTAATACCACGCTCCTCTACCGCGATGGCCTCCTTAGCACAATAGTCTAACAAATCCATTTGTTATTACAACCGCTTCTTGCGTGCACAAGCTACACGCAAGTTCTCTATAGCTTTTTTAGATACACGCAGCGCTTTAGTCTGCGCCTTATAACTCTCTTTTATGCGTACACACAACTTCTCTTTCTTAGACGCTAGTTAGGTAAACTTAGATTAAGTTACCTTTATGTTATAACGTTGCTCTAAGCGAACACACTTGCTATATTTTCTAGACTAGATATAAACCTTGCACACTTGGTTGTGCTTTACACAGGTTTTGCATTTCTGCACTATAATCTCTCTAAAGAACTTAATAAATTCGTATAGACAATATTAGCGAGCTAAACTTAAGATAGTTAGTTGTTTTGGCATTATTAAGACCTGCCTAATAATTAAGAAAAGGCCCCGCGTTATATGAATAAGCTTAAGAGACCAAGCTAAGACAGAAGAGAGATAGTGTTATAATCTACAGAACACAGAAAGAATTTGTCCAATTATAGTAGCTGCGGCATAGTGATTATAACAACAAGAATAAACTACAAGTAAGCAACAATTACAAGTAAGCAACAATTACAGTGTTAGCACTTAGTTAAGAGCTGAGAAGACACGTGACTCAATTAGGGCTTAGCGCGATTAGTATAACCAGTGATTAGTATAATTAGTGCTTAGTGTGATTAGAGGATGCACAACACTAATTAGTCTATATTACTACTATAATTATTAAAGTATATAGTTTATAGAAACACAACCCTTATAGTTTGTGTTTAACTTTGTTAATTAACTTTGTTATTAGAATATCTCAACCCTGCTTGCAAAATAGATAGTCTACTCTATACTCTTTCTTGCAACCCTAGTCGCTATAGTCTTTAACTAGATGACTACCCTATTAAGAACCCCTACACGTACTTATCTCTAAGACCTAATTAAACGATTACTTACGGACTTTGTCTAAAGTGTAAAACTTAACAGGCAGCTATATAATAAAAATCACACAAAAGAAAGTAGATTAAGAAAGAAAATACTCTAGTAGTTAAAGAGAGCTAGCGATTAACAGCTCTAAAAGAGTTTAAAGCGTGTAGTAGTAGTAAGAAGATAAAGAAGTAGGTACGCGCTAAAGTAGATAAGCTCTTCTAAAGGCGCTGTAGATAGTGTAATTAGATAGTGTATAGAAAACAAGAAGCTTTATAGAGTGTGTTTAGATAATCTATTAAATTACTAGTCTATTACAAGACTAGATAGAACTAACTATATACTAAGTATTAGAGGATAGTTTCTTCTGCTCTAATAAGCACGTAACTATTAGACGTTGCGTGCTTCTATGCTCCTTTAGAGCATTCTAAGGGCTTATGCCTAGCTCTCCGCAATAGATAGAATATAACGCGCAAACGTGTAAGAAAGAGTTAGAAGTAGTTTCTAAATAGTATTACAGACTATACTGCATGTTGCAGCACTAAACTAGGTTGTTTTGTGTTATAATAGAGTAGAGTTTAGTAGAGGCTTAGCAAAAGTGTCTAACTTGCCTATTGTCTAACTTGCCTGTAGAGTACGTTATAATCTTAGAAAAAGAGAGCTTTTTATAGATATAAAAAAAAAAGAATATACTATTTAAGCTATCTGTATACTTATTATCTAAGTAACAATAATAAGATATTTATTTTTAGTTATATCTATTACATAGACAATATAATAAGTATTATATCTTACTAGTATATAGATACTAGAAATAGAACTCTTTATTAAGTTTTCTACTTTAGATAAAGTTTATTAGTGATTATTTATTTAGATTTAAGAAATAAGTATGTATATAGTTTCTTAAAGAGATAGTTATTTACTTAAAGACTATAGTAACTAGAGATTATAAGAAAAAGTATAGAGTAACTAGAGATTATAAAAAAAAGTATAGAGTAGACTATATTTTATAAGTAGAGTAAAGACATTTAAATAAATAAAGTTAATTAATAGAGTTATATTTAAAATAATAGAGTTATATTTAAAATAATAGAGTTATATTTAAAATAATAGAGTTATATTCCTATAAAGTATATACTTTAATAGTAATAAACATAATATAGACTAATTAGTACTATATATTCTCTAATTAAACTAAGTACTTATTAGACTTAACGTAATTACTTATTTTACTCACTAAATAAAGCTCTAAATAAGTTTTATATATTCTCTTAATCTTCTACTAATTACTAATTCTATTAATATTACTTACTTGTTTTTTATTCTATTACTATATTTATTATACTATAGCTACTATACTTATCTATATATATTCTATAGATTTTGTTAATATTTCTCTTCTATTTTAGCTTAGTTTCTTTAGTATATAACGTACCCTACGGGCGAGTCGGACACACAGTTTAAGATTCTAGCGATTTTACTAGAGAAAATCAACAATCTAGGCCTTAATAACTCTATAATAACCTAATAAAATTCTCTATAAACTTAATATAATACTTCTATATATGTAAACTCTTAATCCTCTAGATTACTAAGCTCTAGCTAGAGTAAGAAAGAAGTTATAGAAATGTACGCTAAAATAATCCCTGTAATCTAGATTATCTTAAATAACTCTTTAGCCTTATTAGCTAGAGCTTAGTAATTCTAGATTCTTATAGTTTATATAGGTGCAGCTCCATAGTTAAGTTTTTAAAATTTATTACCTACTATAGGTAAAGATATTTAAGGTTAAGAAATAGAAATTAACTAGTAAAATTGCTAGAATCTCAGACTGTGCGTCCGACTCGCCCGTGGGGTACGTTATCTACAATATAGAGCTTCCTCTAAATTACTAGAGTAAGAAAAAAAAATACTAGAATTACTTACTATCTTAGATTTAGTATAACATTAATTTCTATATGTGTTTACTAGGTTCTACAAAGAGATAATAGTATAGAATTGAAAAGCTCTATAAAGTATAACTATATACATTATGAATATATCTAGTCTAGAAAATATATTAGATATATTTACTTTAAGTAGTATTATTATATAAAGATAAAGTAATCTAAGTCTACTTAACTAGTATTTAAGAAATAGCAGCTAAATATATATAAAGAAAAGAGTTTTAAAGTATAAACTAAAGTAGTTTATAGATCTTAAAAAGCTTTAGAAGACTTCTATATAGCTTATATATTATTAAAAGCTAGATAACAGCTTCTAGTACTATTAAAACTTCAACTAAGATAAGATAGTATAACCTACTAGTAGTAGTATAATCTAAAAGTAGGTATTATAATCTACTAGGAAAATCTTTCTACTTTAACTAGTAATACTATATCTTCACTAGTAGAGAGTAAAGGTCTTACTATTATATATATATATGTTTTTTTCTACTCTTTTATAGCTTTGTATCTACTATTTTATTTACTCTACTTTTAAATCTATTAGTTTACTAGAATATTACTTTTATACTTATAAAGTCTATCTTATATAATAGTAGACCTATAGCTAAAAACTTAGCTTTTTCTTAGACTTCTATCTTTATTAAGCTATTAGTTAGCTACTACTATTTAAGATTGCACTAAAGTTTTAGTCTAGTATACTATCTCTTTACTAAGCATTAGCTCTATTTAGAGCCTATTTCTTAGTTTCTATTCTTTACTAGTATAGATAGTAAGTGCTTATTTTTAAGTATAAATTAGCCTTCTCTATACATCTTCTAAGTATAGATTATCTACTTTAATATTTAGTTAGCTAAATTATCTTTTTTCTAAATTTTAGAGTACTAGCTTATTAGTTGCCTCTTCTACTAGCGCCTTTTAAGTAGTCTAGTATCTTTCTCTACTTATTTTTAAGTAGTTTAGTACTTTTTTCTTTTATCTACTACCGCTTTCTAAGTAGTCTAGCGCCTCTACTTTCTTAATTTTCTATATCTTTTAAGTAGTCTAGCGCTTACTTTTCTTTAGGGCCTTTAGAACAATCTAGTGCCTTATTTAGTATGTTTTAAGTATTCTAGTGTTGTTTTATTTATTAGCTATTTACTTATTTTATTTTTACATTCTACTAAGCCTTATTCTATGCTTTTTTACCAGGCTTTCTTATCTTAATTTCAAAGCACTAGCTACTCTACTCTACTTTCAACTAGCTAACTATTATACTGATAACTTAACTTACTACGCCTTTAAAGTAAACCGCCTTCTCACGCAATTAAATAATAATATGATTAGAGCCACTACTCTTTCTTCTACTCTAACTATTATTATTGAATATCTACTTAATATTATCTAGGCCTTGTAATAGTAGTGTAATCTACTTTAATAGCTAGACAATGCCTAATTCTTCTAGATCTAGCTTAGCTTTCTTATAGTTCTATTAGAAAGTATAGTACTATCTTTAATATCTAAAAGCTTACTAAGCTATATATCTTTCTTATATTTATACTTTACTAGATAGTAGTTTTAAGTAAGGCACTATAGTAGAGAAGGTATATCTCTATCGATTATACTTATATATGTTAAGTAGTACTTTTTTCTAGCTTAGATTCTAGTTTTTTCTATAAGAAAAGCTTAGATAGTAATGATAATTCTAATAGAAGTTTATACTAAGATAGCTATTTACTAATAGATTGTATCTTTTTCTTAGCCTAGAGTAGCTCTAGCAAAGCTAGCTTTAATAATAATACTAATAAGTCTCTCTATTAAAAGTATACTGATAGTGAGTGATTAAGCCTATTATAAGAGTGTAGTACTAATTAAAAACATAATAATAGCTAGAATAACTTAATAGAATATAAATTAAATTAGAAATAGCTATAATACTATACTTAAGCACTAAATTAACTTATAAAATATAACCTTTATTTAATAGTAAATTAGAGCACTTCTTACATCTTTATATCTTAAGTTCTCTAATCTTTTAGTAGCTTTAGTTAAGACTAGTATAGTAAGGTTTCTCTTAAGTATTGTTATTATAGCAATACCTTATAAAAAAAAGCTAGTATATACTTAAAAGCAAGCTAGAACAAACTATGTTAATTATATTTTAGTAAATATTAAGCCTTAACTACTAGTAGACCTATCTCTAATCTATTAGTAATTCTAGTCTTATAAGCGTCTATTTATTAGATTCAATTTTATACTACTCTCTTATATATACTCTAAGTAGCTAGAGGTATGATTTTTATACTATAGAGTTTATATAGTAGAAAGAATCTTAGAGATTAGTTTTTTATATAAGAATCTAGAAAGATCTATGCAGTACTATATTAACTATATTTCTCTATTCTATATCTACTACTATTTTACTACTAAGAGTATTATTTTAATCTTACTTTTTTCTTACTTGCTTTATCTTTTTAGCTTAAGAGACTTTGCTATTTATAAAGAGAAGCACGTATTAGAACTTCTACTAAGATAAAATAGCATAACCTACTAGTAGATATTACAACCTACTAGTAGAATCTTTCTACTTTTACTAGTAATGCTACTATCCTTTCTAGTAGAGAGTATAAATCTTACTATTATAAGTAGATCTTTCTTTCTACTCTTCTATAGCTCTCTATCTACTATTTTATTAACTTTACTTTTAAATCTATTAGTTTACTAGATTGCTACTTTTATGCTTACAAAGTCTACTTTATATATTACTATATATAATACCTTAGCTATATAGGTTTTAGACCTAATAACTACTAAGACTATAGAGAGTATAATAATTATATACTAAGTACATAATTTATATAAGGTATAATTTACTCTCTATATAGCATATATTATCTAGTACCAAGCTAAAAGTTACTTTAGATATGTTTATTATTTACTTTCTATAATCTTCTAAGTAATTAGATATTTTAATCTAGAGGCTAAAGCTACTAGAGACATAAGTAGTTTTGTGTTATCTATCTTATAAGCTAGATTAGCAAGTTTTTAACTAGTAATATCTATAAAAAACTTACTAGTAGCTTCTACGGCTCTATTTCTATATAAACTAGTCTAAAATTTACTCATTAATAGAGAATCTTATTTATATACTAGTAGTAATAGTAAGCTATTAGTCTTACTGTATATAATATCTTGCCTAAACTCTTAAGTAGTATAGTGTAGACCTTAGCATTTGTTTATAATATAGGTCTTAGATAAGATTACTAGTTACTCTTCTAGTAGTTAAATTATATATATCTAGATATTTATAATAAAAATTATACTTCTATAGAGTAGATTCTAACAGATAAGAAAGTAGTAAAAGGCTAGATTATTATTAGAGAGCTACTAGGTAGAGAGAATTTAGTATATATTAGAACTATTTCTACTTACTTATAGTACTTTATTATCTCTATATCTTTCTATATCTATCTTTCTAGCTTTTACTATTAGTATTATAACTTCTTCTTTATTATATATCTTCTATAAGGCTCTACCTAGCTATATCTACTAGTTGCCTAATAAAATATAATCTTAGCTATTACCTCTTTAATACTAGTGTTAAAGTAGTATTAAGCACTTAACTACTATATCTAAGAATAACTCTAATAGTACTTTTATATTCTTTATCCAAATTTTTATCATACTAGTAGATATAGAAACTATAAGAACAACTTTACTATATGTTCTAGCTACGTAGAGGTAAAGGAGAGAAAGTATATTAACATATTATCTATAGCACTCTAGTATTTATTTAAGCTAACTTTTTATAGATCAACTCTATCTTTTATTAGACTTATAATATACTTATCTTTATAATTAAGCATACTCTCTATAAGACTAATGTGGGAGTTAAGATAACTAGATAAGATAATTAGAGTGGTAAAGAGTTAATCAAGTTTCTTATCTTATTATTTTAGCAAAGAATTAGGTCTATATACCTTACTAGCTACGCTCTAGTCTAGAAATAGGATTGATCTTCTAGATAGATTTAATTAATATAATCTAATCTAGTATAGTCTGTAATTGCTTATATTAGCTTAAATAACTACTGTTCTTTACTGTAATATACCTTCTAGGAATACTAGTATTTAATTAGTATTTCTACTCTAGCAGGTTTGTTACTATGCCTTATTAATCTTATTATAAAAAAATTTCTAATTGCTGCACGTGCTGCGCCTTTATAATTAGAGTCTAGTAATTACTACCTAATCTACTCTATAAGTAATTGTGCTTATAATAATAATAAACAAAACAGCTTATAGCTACTTTCTTAACTCTATAGTCTTTCTTACCTTATTTCTTGTCTATTAGCTAATTACTAAATACAGTTCTTATTAACGTAAGTAATCTAATCTTTATTTCCTAGTCTACTACTTACTCTAATATTAGAATCTTAATTACTATACCTTTAGTATTCTTAAGATTGAGATGCTTTCTAAGAGCTCTAAGAGTTCTTCTAAGTATAGTTAATCTACTTCTAAGTATTATATAAGCGCTCTAAGCGTGCTTAAGAGCACTTCTACTAAGAAGATTAAGTCTAAGCCTCTAATTATTTCTAAATACTAATCTACTTAATCTTCTACTACTTAACCTATTATAGTCTCTAATAATAAGGATAAGCTAATTAATCTATAGACTCTCTTTAAGAAGTTTTATAAGCAGATATAGACCTCTTAGTAGTCTATAGTTAAGAATTAATCTAAGAATAAGAATAATAATTCTTAGTTTAGTAATCTCTATAAGTACTCTTACTCTTACTATCTTAAGCTCTTCTTAGATAGTAAGAGAATAGGTGTCTACTATAACTATATCTATAAGCCTAACACCTGCAGCTAAGGTAGTAATTACTATATTAACTATACTACTTATTAGTATAGTTCTATATAAGTAATTTAATCTAGATTTTATTATAATCTTCTAATGTTTTAATTAGCTTCTATACTCTTTATAAGCCTGCTAAGGTTATAATCTTTATTATTTAGTAGAAGATTTTTATAGTAAGTAGTTAATCTTAATCTTAATAACTGTATCTAATATTTCTAGGCAATCTCTAAACCTTTCTGCAATGCCTTATTTAAGGCTGTAATTAATGTAGAGAGTTAACTAGAAACTTATGTTTCTAGCAAGAATAACGTGTTTTATAAGCAAGTTAGCAACCTAAGCGAGTTGGCAACGCTAAACTAGTGCACTACCTGCGCGCAACTATCGCGTAATATCTTAACTACAATAATCTTAAAAGAAATATACTAAAGCTAATATACAGCTTGCTATCTCTAATATTAATGCGCAACGCGTGCGAAGCGTTAATCAAGCTGCAATAATATATAACATACTAGAAAGCACTCTTATTAACTAACGCGCTAGAAAGCGCATGCAACGCGGCTATAAAGCAAACTTAAAGCGCCTAATAAAACTAGAAGAGAAGGCTATAGTCTAAAGAATTCTTAAGCTGTCTAAATAAGGGCTTACGCCTTTAAGGTTCTATATACAAGAAATAGCAGATAAACTGCTTTAAGCGCAGTAAAGTAACTCTATTAGCAAAAACTAGATTAATAACTGTATTAAGCAGACTTCTAAGCTCTATACGCGCTAGAACTGTCTATATAACTATTAGCAAGCTATCTGCAAGAATTCTACAGCTATCTAGCGCTAGCTTAACTTAGTACAAGAGACAAAACAGAAGTATAGAATTATAGACAATAACATCTATAACTTTAATAAGACTAGCTTTATAATAGGCAAGATTTTAGCATAGATAGTTGTTACTAGTTTAGAAGTAGCTAGAAAAAAAAAGGTTATCTAGCTAGGCACCTATAAGTAGGTTACTATTATCTAAGGCGTTAGCGCTGTAAGTTATCTACTTCCACTCTTTGTTATCTTTGTAGGTAGTATACTTATTAACGTCTAGTTTAAGAACTTACTACGCGATTAGATTCTTAAAGTTAGCTCTAATAGCTAGACAAACAATTAGCTTACTCTTGCGTAGTTAGAGCACTTTAATAAGTATATAAAGTTAAGCGCTGTAGATGCGTACTAGCTGCTTATACTTAATAGCTATAAGAGCTATAGCTTGCTAGAATTCTAGAATATTTATAAGAAGAAGAAAATTATTCTTTGCTATATACCTCTGCATTTATTGCACCTACTATAGTCTCTTAATATTAGTTGCTTTGCGCTGTTAAAGCGTAGATATAGTAACTAGATTTTAGTCTTAGCACGCAACTGTATACACTTTATTAGCCAAAAAATATTTCTATAAGCATTTAAGCTAGCTTTTAAACAGTTATTAATAGTAGAGAATATTAAGGTAGGCTTTAGAGGTGCTAGGCTAGTTCTATATAACCTAGACGCTGTTCTATTAAAGCTAGACGTAAGGTTATAGACTTTAGCACTATTACTACTAAGATAGAGCATATAGAAGGCGCAGACACTACACAATATATATAAGATTAAGAAGTAGTCTATGCTTATTTAACAGAGAATCTAAAACTAGCATAGATTCTCTAGAAGCTTATTAAATAAAAAGATTAATTAGCTATATAAAGGCGTGTAGTAGATTGCACATAATATAGTGTTATTATAGAAGAAATAAGCGCGTATACAAAGCGCAATTAATAAGCTTACAAAGCGTTAGTTAAGAAAACAAAAGTATATTTAGATAGAGAAGACTCTAACAGTAGAGAAAGTATAGAACTTAATTGCTGTAAGAGAGAGTAGAGAGTGTAATGCTAGCAAGAGGCCTGCGCGCAAGGTGCGCGGCGCTATGCACTATAGATGTTGTAGTAAAAAAGAACATAACTTACGCACTTATAAGATAGAAATAGAAAATACTAAGAGTAGTAATAAGTCTAAAGAATAGATTAGCTTACTACAATTTTTAATAAGTGTGTTATGCGTTGCGCAATTGTTGCGCGTAGGTAGTGCGCTAGTTTAGCGTTGTTAACTCGCTTAGGTTGCCAACTCGCTTATAAAACACGTTATAGTAAATAAGTCTAATACTAACAACTTTAATTCTATTAAGAATAATTAATACGTTATAAGTAGTGCTAGTTATACTATAGATTAGATTGCTAATACTACTACTTCTACTCTCTACTAGACTACTCTAGCTTTTGCTTCTACTATTTACTAGACTACTCTAGCTTCTACTCTACTAGCTTCTACTCTATCTACTTTTAGACTAGCCCGCAAGCTTCTAAAGAAGATACTTAATTAGATTAAGATCTAGAATTCTCTATACTTCTAGAGTTAGATTATTAGTTAAGAATATTAGAAGTAGGCTTAGAGTAGTTCTTTTTATAATTAAGAAGTGTTGCAGTGAAGAATAGTAGTTATGTAAGCCGATGTAAGCAATTATAGACTATACTAGATTAGATTACATTAATTAAATCCGCCTAGAAGATCGATTCTATTTCTGGACTAGAGCGTAGCTAGTAAGGTATATAGACCTAATTCTTTGCTTAAATAATAAGATAAGAAACTTAATTAACTCTTTTACACTCTAATTATCTTGTCTAGTTATCTTAGCTCCCACAAGAAGTCTAGGCTTAGAATAGTTATTTTTAGAGTTCTGCCTTCTCTAGTAATTCTTGTTTTAATAATCACCTCTTCTATCTAGCTACTTACTTTTATAACCTTTATTATGTTGATTATTAGTCTACTTCCAAGGTCTCTGTTTATTAATCTATTTCTATAATCTGCGCTAATCTTGTCTTTACTATGTAATCTATTTGCAGCAATCTCTATAATGTTAAGCTATTAATCTTAGAGATCTTTAATTAATTAAGCATATGCTAATTATCTAGTCTCTTAACACCCTTTAGCTTAATTAATTACAGAGATTAATTAGTCTTATCTAGAAATAGATTCTACCTAGTATATTAGTGTATAGAATACTGTAGTTTTAGATTAATCTACTCTATTAACTCTAACTTTCTTAATTATATTCTGCATGTTTTCCACCTCTTCTACCTTATATAGATTAATTAGTTGCTTAAACTTATTAAACTACTAATAAGTAAGTAATTTAGTTAATCTATCTATAGGCATGCTATTAGTTTCTAGATAGCTAATCTAGATTAATCTCTTAGTGTACTCTTGCCAAAGCTATATATTTTAGAAATCTATATATCTAAGGTAAGTAGTAATCTGCTTATTTACTCCTACTACTAATCTAATTATTTAGAGGTTATTATACTATATATTCTATATATTACTTATCTTAAGATTAAGCTTGTTAAGAAACTATCTAATTATAATTATCTCTTTTATAATATGTTTAAGAGCTAGAAGCTCTGCTTTAGTTATAAACGTAGTTATAGTGCTTTATTATATAGCTTTCTATAGGATTAGTCCTCTAAAAAGTATAACTAGGTATCTATAAGATAATTTTTAAGTTTCTAGATTATCTATAAAGAACGTATCTCTATAGATTGTTAGTTCTGCTCTATTATAGTTGCTGTATTTAATGCCTTCTAATCTTGTTTAGTAGACATATATAATTACTCTATCTATAGCTTTCTAGTGCTAATTACTTAAATTAGTAAGAAAGTGTAATAATTTAGATACTATAAGTGCAATGTTTAGTTAGAGCATAATTGCTGTATAGAGTACTAATTCTACTCTCTTTTAATATGTTTTAATCTCTTTCTTTTCTGCCTCTCTAGTATTCTTAATTAAATCCTCTAATAGTAACAGCGTTAGTAGATAAGATTCTATGTTTAGATTAAACTTCTTTATAATCTTGTTAATATAAGTATTGTGTAGAAGTGTAATTGTTCTAAGCTTTCTATTATAGATTACTCTAATCTCTAGAAACTATTTAATAGGTCTCTAGTTCTAGATCTTGTTTTTCTCTATAATTCTACTCTAGAGGTATTTAGCTTCTTATTTAATAACCTTAGAGTAGATTAGAAGTATATTATCTACGTAGAAGAGTATAATAATCTTTTCATTCTTATTATAGAAGAGATAGGGCTCTTCCTTGCTTAGTTATAGACTAATAAATTAAAGTGTATTAGAGAACTCTTTATACTAGAGAAGTAGAAACTCTCTTAATCTATATAGTGCTTAGTTAAGCCTAATATAGTATCTATTCTTTCTAAATTCTTCTAGTATCTAGCATAGTACTAGATTAGCTACTATAGTTATTGCGTTAAGAAATACTTCTACAACATTATATTATATAACTTCTAGATTAAATTAGGCTGTAATTGCTATTATAGCTCTGTATAACTTTACTGCTAGTGTTACTATATAGGTAGATTAAAGAGAGTTTGTTTCTTACAAATCCCCTCTTATAATAATCTAAGTCTTACAATTAATAAAGTAGCTATCTTAATTGAACTTATAGGTCTATATCTACTTTAGTAGTAATAGTTAATCTTTTATCTTAATCTTAAATACACAGATTTCTAACTAGATGCCTTTCTTAATTATCTAATTAATCTCTTTACTTAAGGCGTCTATAAACAAGACCTTTATAGAATAATTTAGAAGTTATTTCTATATGCCTAGTAGAGGTAAAAGATTATCTTAATAGAAGTGTAGATAATTAGGTTAGCTGTTTACAGTAGCTGCTATAACTACTAAGTTTAGCGTATTATAGCTAGATTACTCATTCTAGGACTAGTTTATTTCTAGGATATATATATGTTTAAAGTTGTCTTTTAGATTAGTCTTTTATAGGTCTATAATTAATATATTAACACTTTCTTAACTCTTACCCTCTAGTTAATTATTATAATCCTTCTTTCTATAGAGTGATAGATATATGTTTATTAGTTAATCTATCTTAGGCGCTGTATCTCTAATTCTTTAACTTATTCTTTATATTAAAGTATCTCTTACTATGTCTAGAGTAATAGAAGTAGTGCTAGTAGAGCTTATGTTAGGATTAGTTAGATGCTTCTGCCTTAACTCCTATATTTCTATCTAATTACTAGAATATAACAGGTTAGCTCTTATAGGTGTGTTTACGTTCTATTAACTGTCTATCTCTATATAATTATTCTAATTATATATGCCTAGAACTTCTGTTTCTAGATTAGTTAGTTTAGAAGTTTGTTCTAGGGTTGCTAGTCTAATGTTTTTAGGTTAATCTAAGTAGATTTCTAGGTAATTACTAGCCTTATAAATACTCTACTTAGTCTCTATGTCTCTTATCTTCTAATTCTAAACTAGGCTAGTTCTTAAATCGTTTAATAGAGTTACTTTACCTCTAAGTTGTTACTTAGTATTTAATCTAATTATATTAGATAGCATTCAATCTCTAAGGTCTAGTGTAAAGTTATAAGACTTTATTATTATAATCTTTATTAGATTTTCTATTTAGGTATAGCTATTACCTAGATAGGTAACTTAAGCTATATAGCTTATTTATACCTACGTTTAGCCTATTTATAGATACTTTCCTAATTAGGTATAGCACCTACCTAATAGGGAAATCACGTGCTGAAGGATGCCTAACCTTAGAGCGTTAGATAACTATGCTTATTATAGCTATAGGTAGTCTAGATCTAAAGTTAGCTCTTTAGCTATTTATAGCTATTCTCTTCTATCTATAGTAGTAGCTTACGTGTCTATCTACGCAAACTAGATACTAGAAATACGTAATCTTCTATATAATCTGCTTATAAATACACTTGTGTTTCTAAGCAGCTATTAGTAATAGCTATTCTAGATTATTCTATTTAGTAATAGAGAGAAGAAAGATTCTAGTATAAATACTACTCTCTCTCTCTCTCTATTAGTTCTGTACCTAGTATTTAATATAATACCTACGCTATTATATTATCTTATCTATCTTTATCTACCTCTTTTAGCTATACGCTTCCTATATTTGGAATTACCTAGTCTAGTTAGTCTAAGTCTTTTAGATTAGGGAAGAAAGTAGCTATCTTTAAATTCTCCCTCTCTACTTTCTTTACATCTAGAACATTAATATTCTAATGTAAATTATCTAGTTTCTGTTTATAAAGCATATCTGCAAGCTTAATTACCTAATCTTTAGGTATTTTATTATTTTTCTTTTCTTTATAGAATAGGGATTTGTTAAACGTAACGTTCCTAGTAATAATTACTTAATTAATTACTAGGACCTATATCTTGTAGATATTAGAGGCTATATAGCTAACTAGGTATCTAATATAACCTTATAGATTAACTTTGTATCTACGTTAATCTTGCTCTGCTGCTTAATTCTGCTCTAGGGGGTATGCTTAGTAGCTATAGGCGTATATACTACTCTAGTCTAGTTATATATTAGCTAATTAGTGTCTAATCTAAGCAGGCTCGTACTATCTAAAGTACTACCTAAACTAGTTGTCTAGAACTTTGTTAGGTAATCTAAAATAATAGATTGTAGTAGAACTAATTCTGTGTAGATAAGCTGCAGTATCTATAATCTTAGGCTATAGCTTAGGTAGAAGATTAGCGCCTATTCTTATCTTAATTAATTTTATAATTAGCTTCTTCTCTGCTCTTTCTGCTAATCTATTTAGTTTATAAGTATAAGAAGGTAGAGTAATAATCTTAATCCTCTTTTCTTCTGCCTAAACCTTATAGCATAATTAACCTCTCTATTGCTAAGTAGCTGTATCGTTATTCTAGTAAATTTTAATAATATTTAGTTAATACTTTCTCTTAACCTATTCTTTAAATAGTTCTATAATTCTTATAATATTGTCGAAGGATTTTAACTGCACATTATAATTAAACAACTTTCCTAAATAATCTTCTTTAATAATTAACGCCTATTCTTTATTAATCTAACCTATTAGCATGTTGAACAGATTCTAAGATACTCTGTAGAAAGGTCTTAGTAATCGTTCTCTTAGTCTTCTAGATATAACCTGTGTTAAGTAGATTATTGCATAATCTTAGTAATCTATTCTTTTTGTTCTATTTATCTAAACGTTCTAAGTAGCCTATACTAGTAATTAGAGTGCTCTTTACCTAAAATATTCTAATCTTCTATACTATAGGTCCTTACTATCTAATCTTACCATAGGTTTTAATAATCGTATTGTTATATACACATTAGAAACAGAATAAAAGATAATCTTGTATTTAATAAAGACTAGATTATAAGTAGTGTAAAGTTTTGCTATAATCACGTTTTTTTTAATTGTTCTATACCTAAATGTATTGTCTAATCTAAGGTACTAGATACCTGCCTATTTAAAACAAGCTTTAGATATAATATTTATATAGAATCTCTTAACAACCTTAACGTTCTTAAGTATAAGATCCTTAGTCTTTAGTCTATTATTTCTATTTAGGATCTTTTTTAGCACTTAATTACCTGCTTCTAAGACTAGAAGTAATTAAGTCTCTATATTAATTGTCTTATTAGAAGAGGATTACTTAAATAAGCTAGATATTAGAAAGAATTAATTATTAACTAAGTAGACAGCTTCTCTACTATCTAGGATTGTGCTTAAAGATAGAGGGTGTTTTAAGTTAATAGTAGAGTAGACTCTACCCTTATCTAATTAGCAATATAATAGATTAATTACAGCTACTAAAATTAATCTAGAATATTTAGCTAAAGAAGATTTGTCTAAGAAAGATTTGTCTATAGTAGATCTAGTCTTCTATCTAGCATTCTTAATCTATTCTCTAAGCTTAGTTTATTCTATAGTATCTAGCCTCTCCTTAATCTTTAATTTATTAAGACTTAACAGAGATATCTTAGGTGCTCTAGATAGAGTTACTTCTGTAATAGTAGCTTATAGTCTTTAGTAGTTAATTAGTTTGTAGGTGTATAATCCTCTAGGTTTATATAGGTAATTCTTCTAGTTTGTTTCTAAGCTGTTCTTGTCTTAATCTAACCTTTCTTCTAAGGTTATAAAGGTAGAGACTTCTTTTTCCTTAATTAAGCTAGCTGCTTACTTCTAGATTATAAGAGTAAAGACTTTAGATAGATTGCTTATATCTATTAATCGTTGTCTAAAAGCTATATCTATAATAATTTATTATCTTATTAAGTAGAACTATTCTAGATTTATTCTAGGAGTAATTATGTTAAGAAAGTTAGTTAGAGTAAGTTAATTCTTAATCTTAGTAATTCTTAACGCCTAAGATTTTCTATAGAGTACTTGCTACTTATTAAACTACTTATCTAGTAAGATCTAACCTAATTAGCTCTTTTTAAAGTAAGCACGATATTACTGCCTAACTAGATATATAGTGTTGCTGTTAGTTAGTACTAAATTATTCTTTAAAATTTAGATTAGTGCTTGTAGGGTTAATTCTTAGGCGTTAAGCATCTTAATTAATACTAGGTTTATAAGATTAGCTAATCTAGTTTTCTTAATCTAGTCTTAGATATTACTAAGTTTTATAGCTATTCTTACCTATTTTAAGGTTGTAATCTTATATTTCTATATCTCTTTAGGGTAATTCTTAATTGCTAGCTTGTATACCTCTATTCTAAGAGTGTGCTGTTCTTAATTAGTAGCAGTACTTAGCTTATCTTAGTTACTAATCTCTAAGACGCTCCTAGAGACTAGCCTTAGAGAAAGAGCAAGATATTCTAGTTCTTATTTATTAATTACTATAACTGTTTTGCTATCTAGATTAATTTGATTCTGTACTACCTTTTCTCTTATATAAAGCTTAAGCTAAGTAAACTAGTAGAGCTAATCTAATCTAGTCTTAAGAAGAACTTAACTAGTTAAGAGTTAGAAGTTACTTTCTATTATATAAGTATTAAGAGAAGTAGATTAATAAAATTTAGAATTAATTTTGTCTAGCTTTCTAGCTATACAGAATACGTAGGGAGAGTTTACTATATAGTTTTTATAATACTAAGCTTATAACTATAGGAGCTAAGATAACTAGATAAGATAATTAGAGTGTAAAAGAGTTAATTAAGTTTTTTGTTTTGTTATTTAAGTAAAGAATTAGGTCTATATATCTTACTAGCTTTGCTCTAGTCTAGAAATAGAAGTAATCTTCTAGGTAGATTTAATTAATGTAATCTAATCTAGTATAACGTAAACTATCAGCAAGCTAGCTATATTAGCAAGCCGGCCACTTTTTCTTAGCACAACCAATATATGTTATAAATCTTTAATTTTATCGCTATTAAACAAGAAGCCTGTGTATACTGTACTAGTATCTAATTTAGAAGATGCCTCTGTATTCTTCTTGCACGTTCGCGCGTTATGCCTAGTTCTGCTATAGTTACTACAGCGCTATATAGCTAGTTACGCTAGTTCTTAATTACTACTACTATAAGCCTTCTTTAAACGCTGCACCTTTAAGAATAGTGCTAGAACTGCCTGCAACGCTCTCTAACTATACTCTAAGATGCTACCTATCTAGAGGCGCTTTCTTTTGCGCAATTTTTACTTTGTTATTACTACTAATTACTTTTTAAGCTTATAGATATAAGCACGTTAAAGCGCATTCTTATGCAGTATAAGCTTACTACCTTTTATAAGCTAAGAGAAGCTAGCCTAGGCTATAATAGGTAACTAAGTAAAAGACTTGCGTATAAGCTTTAATTAAGATCTAAACTTATAAGTATTGTTTAGAGTCTTTAACTTCTATAGCGTCTCTAAGAGAAGAGGTTCTAGTAGAGTACACAGCTACACTTTAAAGCAATCTAACACTACCTGCGTGTTTAGAGAGACTAGCCCTGCTACCTTAAAGGCCTTTTAATAGTTATTCTCTATAAACACGTTAAAAAACGCGTTTTTAAAGGCTAGCAGAAAGCCTTTCTTGTTAATATAGAAGACATATTAGTATACTAAGTCTCTAACGCGCTAGAAGTACTTGCGCTTTAGCAGCAAGAAGTAGACTACATTAAGTAGCTAGAGAATATGTAATAAATAGAAAGGTATATAGAGAGTTAGAATCTTGTTTTTAAGGCAGTAGTTCTTAAAATTCTAGTTAAGATAGCTTTTATAGCCGTCTAAAATAAGCAGTCTATATACCTCTACCTAACGCGCCTTTATATACGCGTTAAAGTGCTTTAACTACTCTAGACTAAGCGCGTTATTTGTCTAGCTATTCTTAAAAACTAAGAGCTTCTAATTACACAGTATTAAGATCTTCTTATACTATATAGAGATATAGACGCGCCTCTTGTAAATAATAAAAAGTAGAGTTATATACCTATTAGCGCAGACGCTCTAGATAACTATTACCTACTTATAATTATCTAGCTAGATTAGATTAGGCCTTGCGTGTCTCTCTGCGCCTATAACTACCTTTATAGACCTAATTACGCCTATCTAGAAGCTAGTCTTATTAAAGTTGTGTATGTTGTTGTTATAGACACTATACTTAGCTTTAGTCTTCTCTACTAGCTTAAACCACGCGCTAATAACTATAGAATCTTTCTATAGTATTCTCTGCCTATTCTTAGCTTAATTAAAGGCTATTTTAAGCTTAGCTAAGCGCGTTATAAAGCGCTTAGCCTAGCACTTACTAACAGGCTTTCTACTACATACACCTAGTATCTTATTAGCTATATCTACTACCTTGTATAGCTAGGGCGCAAATTCTTGTAAATTAAAGTTAAGAATATATTAGACAATTGTCTACTCTTTAGTTGTAGTAAGCTTATAGAAGTTTAGATAAGTTTTAGAGCGTAGAGTAATTCTATAGAGCTAATTAGAGAGACGCTAGTGTTGAGTTTTACACTTTAGACAAAGTCTGTAAGTAATCGTTTAATTAAGTCTTAGAGATAAGTACGTGCAGAGGTTCTTAATAAAGTAGTTGTCTAGTTAAAGACCATAGCGACTAGAGTTATAAAAAAGAGTATAGAGTAGACTATCTATTTCGCAAGCAGGGTTGAGATATTCTAATAACAAAGTTAATTAACAAAGTTAAACACAAACTATAAAGGTTGTGTTTCTACAAACTATATACTTTAATAATTATAGTAGTAATGTAGACTAATTAGTGTTATGCATTCTCTAATCGCACTAAGCACTAATTATACTAATTACTGATTATACTAATCGCGCTAAGCTCTAATTAGGTTATGTGTTCCCTCAGCTCTTAACCAGGTGCCGACACTGTAATTGTTGCTTACTTGTAATTATTGCTTACTTGTAGTTTATTCTTGTTGTCGTAATTACTATGCCACAGCTACTATAATTAGACAAATTCTTCTTGTATTCTATAGATTGTAACACTATCTCTCTTCTGTCTTAGCTTGGTCTTTTAAGCTTATTTATATAACGCGGGGCCCTTTCTTGATTGTTAGGCAGGTCTTAACAATGCTAAAACAACTAACTATCTTAAGTTTAGCTCGCTAACATCGCCTATACGAATTTATTAAGTTCTTTAGAGAGATTATAGTGCAGAAATATAAAACCTATATAAAGCACAACTAAGTGTGCAAAGTTCACATCTAGTCTAGAAAATATAGTAAGTGTGTTCGCTTAGAGCAACGTTGTAACGTAAAGGTAACTTAATCTAAGTTTACCTAACTAGTGTCTAAGAAAGAGAAGTTGCGTGTGCGCATAAAAAAGAGTTATAAGGCGCAGATTAAAGCGCTGCGTGTATTTAAAAAAGCTATAGAGAACTTGCGTGTAGCTCGTGCACGCGAGAAGCGGTTATAATAACAAATAGATTTATTAAACCATTGTGCTAAAAAGGCCATCGCGGTAGAGAAGCGCAGTATTAAAGAGCAAAAGTAGTTAGAGGCGAGAACTATTAAGTTAGATCTGTCTAATAAGTTCTTGTTGCTGCCTAGTACCTAGAGCGCCTTTAAAGGCTAGCTCTTAGAGTATTAAAAGAGCAACGTGGCACTGCCTAATTAGTCTCTTTAAATTGTTTTAACAACCGCCGGCAGTTTATAAAGTGCGTAGTTAGTTTCTATATATTTTCTAAGTTAGAGTATTCTAACTACTTAACTAGATATTTGTTCTAGCTATCTTCTTTCTAGTGTTGTATTATTTTTTCAACTTCCTATTAGTCTTTACTATTAGCTTAGTAATAGAAGTTCTTCTAGATAGGCGTTCTAGAGTTAGCGAGTTCTGATAAGAAGATATAGAATACTAGGTAGATCTTTACGTTCTTTAGCAGATTAAGTCTGTAGTTAACTAGGCTTATCTGCTTAGAAATAAAAAAGAGTCTAACTTTAACATAATCTAGTTTTTTTGTTGGTCTTCGCGTTTAAAGGTTTTTTGTAAGAAAATAGACTTTATCTCTCTTTTTTAGCTAAGGTACTGTTTTTCTTTTCTAGTTAACATAAGAAATTGCTTGTTCTTAAGCTTTGCTAATGTTTTCTAGTAATTTCTAGTATACTTCCTTTAGTCTAGCTACTAAGAATAATGCTAATTTAGTCTAGACAGTCGTTTCTAGACTTCTAGTAAAGAGATTTAGGTGTCTTCTATAATTCGCAAAGAATAGCGTTGTGCCTATTACTTCTAATAATTTGTTGTTATACGCAATTTGTGCTATAGATAATAGCAAAACCTAGTTGTCTTATTGCTAGTTACTATATATCTATAGGTATGTTTCTATAGTCTAATTTATTCTTTTAGTCTGTTTATCTGTCTGTGGGTAATAGACAGTTAATAGCTTCTTTTTAGTATCTATAGCTGCTAACAGCGTAGTCTAATAGTTTGACGTAAAGAGCTTATCTTAATTGCTAATAATAGATTTTAGTATGCCGTGGTACCTAATCACTCGATCTAGAAATACTCGGGCTAGTTGCTTAGCAGTATAATTGCATTAAAAAGGTATTATCTTAGCGTACTTAGTAAACCTGTCTACTATAATAAAGATTACGTTATAGGCATATTCTATAATAGAGTTCTTAGAGATAGGTAGCTGTATAACGAAGTCTATAGTAATGTTTGTCTATAGTGCTGTTAGCAGCTCTATAGCCTATATTTCTCTATATTTTGTGTGTGTGCTGTGTTTATTTTGCTAACAATCAACACAGTTCTTAATATACTTAGTAACCTTGTCTTTTATATTCTTAAACTTATAATATCTTTTAATAAGTTCTATTATGCGTGTAATTCTAGAGTGTCTGTGTAGTAAGTTGTTATAATAACTAGCTATAATTTCTTCTTAAAGTTTCTCTAGTACTTGCAACAGAATGCGTTGTTTCTATTAAACTCGCATTATGTTGTTAAGCTGCTACAATAGTTCTAAGAATCTATTCTTATTAATTCTAAGTATAGCGTGCTTATTAATTGTTTTTGTTTCTGCGAGGTTGTGTTATTAACTAAGTACGTTAGCTCTACTATTGTCTTTTTCTAGAGTATACAGTATCTTAAACTTGTATCTTTCTAATAGTTCTAACTATCTAACTTGTCTTCTGTTAAGAACCTTAGTTGTTATAAAATAAACTAGGTTCTTATAGTCTGTGTATATAGTAAGGTCCGAGCAGCTTTCCGCATAGATTCTCTAATGTTCTAAAGTAGATACAATTGCTATAAGCTTTTTATTATACATATTGTAGTTTTCTTCTAGTTCTGTAAACTTTTGTAAATAGTAGGCAATTAGGTGCTATAGGCTATTTTGTTCTTGCGTTGCGCAAGCTTCTAATACTAGATCTAAGGCATTAGTTTTAATCTAAAGTGGCTTTCTACTTTTAAATATAATTATTATAGATAGTTCTACGCATACTTGCTTAAGTAACTAGAAGAAATCTTCTTGTGCTTGTTTCTATTTAAATAGAATATCTTTTCTTGTTAGTTTAGTAAGCAATAGCGCTTTTGTGGAGTAGTCCTTAATAAAGCGTTAGTTAAAGTTAACAAAGCTAAGAAATTTCTAGATTCTTTTAACTGTTTTCAGCGTTAGCTAATTCTTTATAATCTAAATCTTTTTTAGGCTTATCTTTACTCTGTGTCGTTCTACAATATAGCTAAGAAATTCTACTTCTTTCTTGTACTATTCGCATTTCTCTAGCTTTAGGCGGAGGTCTACTCTTTCTAAGCAGTCTAACACTTTCTTAACATAGATTATATATTTCTCTAGTGTCTTGCTGTACACTAGAATGTTATTAAGGTATACTACTATTGTTTAGTCTAGGTGCGCTCTCAACACGTTGTTAATTAGAGCCTAGTATATAGCTAGTGCATTAGTTAGCCTAAATAGCATAACTAGATACTTATAATAACTGTAATAGGTTCTAAACGCTGTCTTCTATTTCTTGCTCTTCTTTATGCGTATAAGGTTGTACGCTTCGCGCAAGTTAAGTGTAGTAAAGTATTATACTCTACTAAGTCTGTCTTGTAACTCTTTAATATTTAGTAGCGGGTATTAGTTCTTAATTATAATATTGTTAAGCTTTTAGTAGTTAACATATAGATGTAGCAAGCCGTTCTTTTTAGCTGTAAAGATAATAGAGAATCCCGCTAGAGATTCTAATTCTCTAATAAATCTCTTCTTAAGGTTTTTCTTAATGTACTTACGCAGTACTTTAAGTTTCTTTTCTAAGAGTCTGTATATAGGTCTAAAGAGCGGTTTCTTCTCTTTCTAGAGCTTTATGTCGCAGTTCTATAGTTTGTGCTGTAGTAATGCCTTCGCAGTCTTCTTATGCTAGAAGAGTTCTATATAACTCTTATATTTATTTAGAATGTTAGAAGATGCACTGTTCTTCTTCTTAGCTGCGTCTTTTCTATCTTCTACTATCTTAGTAGTTAGTAGCTAGCTAACTGCTCTATCTTAGCGCGTCTTATGTGTTAAAGAGATATTGTTAATCTTCTTCTTATCTACTAACTGCGGCGTGCGTTGCGTAGATATTAGTGTAGCTATGCAGTGCTTGCATCTATTAAACAAGATTTATCGCTTCTTCTAATTAACGTGTGGATTATACTCTTGTAACTATAGTAGTCTTAATATAATATCGTGGGCAGCTATTCTAAGAATATTAAGATCTATCTTTTCTTTATAGTTTTATATTCTTAGAGAGGCATCTTAAACTTTAAGCGTAATTCTTTCTTTCTCTAGCATCGGCTCTCTGTTAGCTACTTGTAGTAGGTACGGTTCTTCTTTATACTATAGTTAAAGTCTAGCTTCTTCTACTACCTTATAGAATATATAGTTTCTCTAGGCTTCTAAGTCTAACAATACTGATAGCTCTATTCTATTTAACATAATAGTAAGCTTAATGAGGCGATTAGTTCTAATAAAATTAATAGATTAATCTCTAGCGCTCTTGTGCGTAGTTCTAAAAAAGACTTATTAGTAAATCTATTATATTTCTTATGTTCTTAGTAGACATTATAATTCTAGTTTAGGCAGTTCTACTAGTGCGCGTTGTAGCACTATCTATTAACTACTAACTATATCTAAATTACTACTTATAGGTTGTCTGTTTTAGAAAAATAGACGCGGCTGTGTTTATTAATAAAGTGCTTCTTATAGAAGTTGTTTTAACAGTTAAACTATTAAACACGGCAAGAGTAGTAACCTAGAGAAAACTATCTATAATTTAGCTTAGATTCTTAGTGTATGCTGTATTGGTTATTGCTGTAGGCCGTCTATAATAAGTCTCTATATCTTAGATTTCTAACGTCTAGTTTATACTAGAGTCGTAGGCTAAGTGGTAGTAAAAGCGATATTAGTAAGAGTTGTTATTCTTTTATGCGCTGTAGGCTGCGCTATGTCTTCTTCTTGCACTAGTGCTAGTCTTTAGCTTCTTCTAGATTTTTTAATACTTGTTAATAGTTGTTGGTTTCTTGCTTAATCTGCTAGATAAGCTAATTAAATTCTAGAGTAGATTCTTCTTTAGATTCTTCTATAGGTTAGATAAGTTCTTAACATATTTTTGCGTATGCTTCTTTCTTAGCACAGCGTTTACATTGCTAGCGTTAGTGTTAACAACGCGTAGTGTCTTGTCTAATTTCTATAAGTATTTATCTAAAAGTATCTAGAAGATTGTCTATTTTGTGTTAGTAGTCTTTAGTCTCTTTGTAGGGCTTGCTAATATTATTAAGTATAGCTTGTTTCTTAGCGACTTCTTTTAGGTTGCGTTTAACTACTAGAAGCTTCTTGCCTTTAAGACTAAAGTAGCTTATTCTATGTTAACAGAACAAGCCTTTGTGTTTTTTACCAATCTTAAGGCTTTTTTCTTCCACATAGCATTCTACCGCGTAGTATTATTAGTTGCTGTTAGTAAATAGTACTTCTTCGCTCTCTACGCTGTCGCAGTAAGAGGTTGCCACACGAATTAAAGATTTAATATATTTAGCATTATTTTTAGAACTAGACTCTAGGTCTTCTATAAGTCGTTCTATATTATTAGTAACTACTTTCTAGTTACTAGTATCCGCGGTATCAACTTTGCGGGTAAGAATATTAAGCTATTAAAGAATCTTGTTCTTTATCTTACAGTCTCTTGCAAAGTGGCCTAGCTTACTATAGTTATAGTAGTTTTTACTACTATTCTTGTTAGAGTAGTGTCTCTCTCTACTCTTTCTTTTATTCTAACGTTCTAGTGGCGGTCTCTTATTAAGGTTTAAGAGGTCTATAGTCTCTAGTTTAAAGTAACTACTTTGTATATTATTATAGATGCGTTGGCTAGTGTTAGACTGGTAATGTTCTTTTTATTATTCTTAGTTTAGGTTGTTGCGCCACAGGTTACGTGGGGGCGGGTAGTTATTTCTAATAACTATAACCTGTGCCCGCAGATTCTCTTTTAGTTCTAGTTGTAGTTTGTGGAGCTTAACGTTAATAGATATAGACTTGTTAACAAGTTTGTCTAAGGTATTAGTGCTAGCGCTGGTGTGCATTAGTTTTTTCTTAACCTTAGGTTTTAATTCTTATTTGTACATAGTTATTAACGCAGTATCGTTCTACTCTGTGTTAGCAGCGAGTTGCTAGAACTTAGCAGCATAATTAGCTGCAGATTAAGTCTGCTTAATGCGTTAGATATTGCGACGTGCAATAGCTAGTTTATTCAAAACTCTAAAGATTAGCTTAATTATTTGTTTAAAGTTGTCGAAGTTATCAAACTATTTAGAGATATTATCTAGATATTCGTCTAATATAGCCTTTTAGAGAAAGAGTTTAATCTATTTAAAAGCATTTCCGCGTATGTAGCTAGTAGCTAGCATAACGCGTTTGTTGTCGGGAATCTTACTTTCTTAGAATTTAAAGAATAAATTAAACTAAAAGAGCTAGTTGTTAAGCTTGTTACGTTCTCTATTATAGGTGTCTAGTTTAGCCACGTTTATAGTGCTGTTTATAACAGAAGCATCTATGTCTGTATTGCTAGAGCGAGTGCTGCTAGAGGTAGCGCAAGATTCTAAAGTACTTATCTTAGAAGTATTTAAAATGTTAAGTTTTATACTTTAGACAAAGTCTGTAAGTAATTGTTTAATTAGGTCTTAGAGATAAGTATGTGCAGAGGTTCTTAATAGAGTAGTTGTCTAGTTAAAGACCGTGGCGACTAGAGTTGCAAGAAAGAGTATAGAGTAGACTATCTATTTCGCAAGCAGGGTTAAGATATTCTAATAACAAAGTTAATTAACAAAGTTAAACACAAACTATAAGAGTTATGTTTCTACAAACTATATACTTTAATAATTATAGTAGTAATATAGACTAATTAGTATTGTGCATCCTCTAATCGCACTAAGCACTAATTACACTAATTACTAATTATACTAATCGCGCTAAGCTCTAATCGGGTTACGTGTCCTCTTAGCTCTTAACTAGATGCCAACACTGTAATTGTTGCTTACTTGTAATTATTGCTTACTCGTGGTTTGTTCTTGTTGTCGTAATTACTATGCCGCAGCTACTATAATTAGACGAATTCTTTCTGTGTTCTATAGATCGTAACAGCTAGTAATTAATGTTAAAGGTAGTAGCTACGCGTTATAGGCTTTGAAACTAGCATATAGAATAGACCTTAAGAGCAAGCTTAATTCTGCCTTCTTAGTTGTTTAATATCGCGTTGTGTAATTAAGATATAATTAAGTTACTAACATGTTAGTTGTGCTAAGAAAAAGTAGCTAGCTTGCTAATATAGCTAGCTTGCTAATAGTTTGCGTTAGTCTATAATTACTTATATTAGCTTATTATTATAATTTATAGAATATAGAAAGGATTTGTCTAATTATAATAGCTGCAGCATAGTAATTATTATAATAGAATAAATAATAAGTACGTAATGATTATAGTGTTAGCACTTAGTTAACAGCTAATAGAACACATAACCTAATTAGAGCTTAGCGTAATTAGTATAATTAGTAATTAGTATAATTAGTGCTTAGTATAATTAGAGAATGCATAACACCAATTAGTCTATGTCACTACTATAATTATTAAAGTATATAGTTTATAGAAACACAACTCTTATAGTTTATGTTTAACTTTATTAATTAACTTTATTATTAGAATATCTTAACTCTACTTGTAAAATAGATAGTCTACTCTATACTCTTTCTTATAACTCTAGTTGCTATAGTTTTAGACTAGATAACTACCTCTCTTAAGAAGCTCTGCATATACTTATTTCTAAGACCTAATTAAACAATTACTTATAGACTTTATCTAAAGTATAAAACTTAATAGTACGTATAAGTAGTATACTTAATATATAGAGTATCTTAGATACGTAATTAGCTCTAAAGAGGTTAGTATTAACCTAAAATAGGTAAAAACAATCTAGAAGTAGCTATAACTATAAATAGTCTATAATATTTAAGTAATTTTTAGCTTTATAAACTACTATTACTAATTTATCTATAGTTTCTCTAAATTAGCTTTACTATTAACTAAGATAACCTATAAAACTCTAGAATTAGCTAAGAGAGGTCTAGTAATAAGAGGAGAGAATAGCTAGAAAATTAATATTAGTAAAAAAGACAGATCTACTTTCTAGAATCTTAAAGATGCTTTTACCTAAGTTTCTTTACTCTACTACTTTAACTCTTATTAGAAATTAAGAGTAGAGATAGATATATTAGGTAGTATAATCTGATATATACTAAATAACTATATACTAGAAGGTACTAAAATAGGTTAATAGAGGCTAATTAGTTTCTTTTCTAATAAATTAATCTAAGTAGAATATAATTATAGTACTTATAATAAAGAACTACTAGCTATTATTAAGAGTCTAGAATGCTAGTGCTACTATCTTAAGGATATATACCTTAAGGTTCTTATAGACTATAAAAACCTAAAATAGTTTATAGAGAATAAGACTCTTAACTATTACTAGATCTAATTCTACCTAGCTTTAACTTAGTTTAATTTTATTCGTATATACTAACTAGAAGCTACTAATTCTATAGATAAACTATTAAGGTAACTAGACTATAGAGTAGAGATAGAGAAATCTTTACTAAAGTATAATGAAGTGTTTATCTAGCCTCTTTAAGACTTACTTACCTTTAAAGAAAAGAGTAGTTCTCTAGTATTAGCTATTATAATATAGATATTATAAAGGTCTAAAGAATAATTAGAAATTATTAAAGCTTTCTAAAATTTCTAAGTAAAGAAAGGTACTATAACTAGAGATCTATAAAACTATAAAAAAGAGTCTATAGTTAAACTAGACTTAGTTATAACTTCTAATATATATAATACTAAAATAGACTATAATAAGCTAGAACAATCTACTATAGATAATAAGAAGTTAAAGTACTTAACTACTTCTAAGAAAAAGTCTAAGGCTCTCTAAGAATACTATAATAATCTACTTATAGAATAGTTTAGAAGTAAGAAAATAATAGAAAAGCTATAATACTACTATAAGTAGAAAGAAATAAGAATAGATACTAGAGACTACTATAAAAACTATTAAGTATATAAGAGGTTAATGCTAATATATTATAAGCTATATAGTCTTCTAGTACCCCTGTCTCCTTTAAACATAGCCTAGAAAGAGATTACTACAGACTTTATTATAGAATTACCTCTAAGTTGCTTAAGCTACTAGGTATGTAATATTATCTTAGTTATAAATTATATAGAAAACGAGAAGCTTTGTAGAGTGTGTTTAGGTAATCTATTAAATTACTAGTCTATTATAAAACTAGATAAAACTAACTATATACTAAGCATTAGAGAATAGTTTCTTCTACTCTAACAGGCACGTAACTATTAGACATTGCGTGCTTCTATGCTTTTTTAGAGCATTCTAAGAGCTTATACCTAGCTCTCTACAACACACCCTCTAGGCGGCTAACTATAAAGTTAACCGCCTACTATATTACAGAATTGCAATAGATGTTAGCAATTTTTTCTATTATTCTATCTCTTTGCGCTAGTTGTTACCTCTTTCTATACTTCTATACCTTACTAAGGCAGTTTGTTAGACTAAACGATTTTATTATAACATGTTACTAGATTTCTAAGCTGGGACCTATCTTCTTATTAGCGCCTAGAGCGGTTCTTAGAGCGGTCTAGTATTAGCAAGTATACTAGCAGCTTTTCTTCTATGCGCTAAGCATATTACTAGTATTTCTATAACTACTCTAAGAAACTTAGCTATACTTATCTCTAAGTTACTCTTACTAATTCTAAGAGCTGTTTAGCGTGCTCTTAGAGCAGGTTAGGTAGAAACACTATAGTTGCGTTTACTATGCGCCTAAGTAATTTCTGCTAGCTAACTACTAACTTCTCTACTCTATATATCTTTAATTAACTCTATAGTTAAAAATGTGTAAAATCTTAGAAGAGTTTTTGTTACTTATTCTCTATCTAACTAGTGCGGCATTCTTAATTCTTTTTTAAGTGCTTTTCTTACTTATCTACTTATTTACTGCATGTCTTACATGCTTTAAGCGCCTTACTAGCAGTGTTACTAATCTTAGTAGCAACCCGCGCGCTTCTAGTTTTCTAGCATAAGAGACTTACCTCTAAGAGCTGTCTAGTATACTCTCTAAGCTAATCTAGTAAGAGAGGCTTACTAAAACTATGCTTATAGTACTTTCTAGTAGCCTTTGTTACTCTTCTACCTTCTTTTACCTCTAAGCTAACGTTATATTTTCTATAGTAACGAGCGCGCATGTAAGAGTGTCTTTATTTACTCTACGTGCATATCTATATAAATACTTAGAAGTTTGCTTATCTTTTTATCTACTCTCTATCTACATCTTTCTTAACCTTAGCCTTAATCTTCTCTACTACTACTACTACTACCACTACTACCTCTACTACTATAGTTATAAGTCTTATCTATTATAACTTTGCTAGTGTTTCTATACTGCTTCTAGTGTAAAGTACTATTTGTTGTAATAGTGTTTAGACTATATCTAAACTTGCGCCTTTTAGAAGCGTTTTACTATCTTATCTTCTATTTTTAACTCTTAATAAGCACCTGCTAATAGTATTTTATAAACTTATAGTAAAGAGCGCGCTCTAGCTGCTGCTATTGCTCTATCTCTGTAAGATGCTCTAGCCGCTGCCGCTATTGTTGCATTTTTAGCGCCTGTTATTGCGCCTTTAGCATCTGTTATTGCTGCTAAGTCTGTTTCTATTATAGTTTTCTTGTTATCTTTGCCTACTTCTATTATAGTCTTGCTATAGTCTTTGCCTGCTTGCTCTTCTTACAAGAGCATCTTAGCTCTACTTTAGATTTCTAAGCATTTTTTCTTCTCTACTTTCTCTTCTTATTCGCCTGTCTTAACATCTTTTTAGGCTAAACACTCTCTGCTATTTCTATTCTTCTAGTCTATACAGGCGGAGTTAAGAAGGCTTGCGCTAGCAAGAAGTTAAGCTCGCGTTACTGCGTTAAGCTAGGTTAATTTCTCTCTAGTAGTTAGAAAGAGCTTTTTTAAGAGGCACTCGTTGCTGCTATAGCGCCTTAAGAGTAAGAAGAAGTAGGCTAGAACGCCTACTTCTCTAAGTTTCTGCTAGCATACGCCTCTACCTACTCGCGCAAAGCTGCTAGAGTCTACTTAGAAGCGTCTAGGCTACGTCTCGCCGGCTTTAGAGTCTATAGAGACCTACTAGTCTCTCTCTCTCTTTTTTTCTACTTTTTTAGCAACTCTTCTCTTTTGCGTTTTTTCTATCTTCTCTATCTTCTTCTCTTTGTTGTTGTTTAACTTAGATTCGCCTAGTATTGCCGCTGTTATTAAGAACAAGAGCAAGGCTAAGGTTACTTAGACCTTTATCTTATTTTTAAGCGAGTCTAACGCTTAAGACCTGCGCTAGACGCATAATAAGCAGCTAGGCCTTACTTAGAGCAGCGTACCTAGCGCTTAGATATATACTAATAACTTTGTAAGCTTATACCTAACTTTGTTTCTAGTTAGTTAAGCTGGCCCTTTAGGGTCTAAGCAGAGGCGTCTAGTTATTAAGAAAAAAAAGAAGAAAGATAAGGCTATTTACTCTTAATAAGATTGCTTTACTGCTTGTTTCTGTCTTCTCTCTCTTATAATTTCTTCTCTAGTCTAGACACCTGTTTACTCTTCTAAGCGCTCTTATATAAGCGCTGCTAAAGACACTTTAAGCTGCTTATCTACTAAGTGCAATCTAGCTCTAAAACGCGCTTAGCACTATTTTTTGTGCGTTAGTTACGTAAAATTAGCTCTCGCTGCAAACGCGTCTAACTATAGGCGCTGCTTTAACAACGTTACTAGCACTTATTACTAGAGTTGCTATAATAGCTATAGCTATAAGCTGCTGTAAGTTTTTTTTCTCTTTCTTTCTCTAGCCTACTCTCTTTTTTAGAGTTTATAAACTAACTATATTTAGCTCTACGCGCGCTAAGCGCTTTCTAGCAGTAGTTACTAAGGCCCTAGACAATATTAATTAGAATATAAAGAGAGCAAAGGCGCGTGCAAGAAACGCTTAAGTAGCTTTAAAAGCGCTTTTAGAAGATAAGACACTTTATAGAAATAGTAATAAGAAGAAGATCTAGATTACGCATAGACTAGCACGCCTATATAGTAAAGTTTCTAGTTCTAATAATAGTGCTATAGATTAGCTATTAGCAGCGCTAGTTGCTATAGCCTAGTTCTTTTTTAAGGTAGTTATAAAGAAGAAGTAGAACTTTACGTATATACTTCTAGTGTGTTTAGAGTATATAGATTGCTAGTAGAGTCTATCTCTAGCTTTTAGAGTTCTATAGCTTTATTTTAAATTCTACTAGAGGGGTTTATACTCTAGTGTTTAGTTATATATATACTAGTTCTATCTAAAGACTTACTTATAATTCTAATACTATATCTATGTTTACTAGATTTAGCTGTTCTTAGAAGCGTATAAACTGCTAGACAGTTAAAGTCTTAGTTATTCTATTAGTAGGCATGTTGCTTATTTTAAGGTACTTAACCTTAAAAGAACTTTTATTATACTTCTAGCAGAGCTATATGTTTTAGATATCTATATATCTAAGGCAGGTTGTAACCTAGCTCTGCTTATCTACTATAAGCTAAATTATCTAAAGGTTATTATAGAAGATTCTCTACAACGCTTCTAGACGTAGAGTAAGCTTCTTTAGAAAGCGCTTAAACGCTAGAGATTTCTTAGCTATAAGCTCTAGTGCTAGAAGTTCCGCTTTAGTAGTTAAGATAGTTACTATAGACTACCTAGTAGTTTTCTAGATTACTAGTTCTCTAAAGAGAGATATTATATAACTATAGAAAAAGTGTTGTAATTTAGTGTTATTAGTAAAGAAAGTATTACTATATATATAGAGATGCTTCTTTTTATATCTACTATAGTAGATTAATAAGTGCTTTGTCTAGAATAAGTATAGTATAACCTACTCTACTGCAGTAAAGTAACTTACGTTAGAGTTAGTTAGAAAGTAGAATAGTTAAAATACTATAAAAGCAACGTCTAGGTAGATTATAATAGCTATATAAAGAACTAACTCTATACGCTTCTAGTATACGCAGATATTCTACTTAGAAGTAGTTTCTGTGCTTTTAACAAGCGCTATAGAGTCTAGAGATATATCTAGAAAGTATACTATACTATTAAGTTTAAACTTAGCTGTAATCTTATTAATATAGAAGTTGTAGACTAATAATATAGTGCGCTAGTTCTAATTTTATACTATCTAGATCTCTAGAAACTATTCTACTACTCTGCAGTTATTAACTTTATAGATAGTTTTAATAGAGGCAATTATTCTACTTCTAAGTTTCTTATTATTCTTATAGTACATAACTAAGATGTTGTTAATATAGAACAGAATAACAATATATTATTAGATGTTATAAAACAGGTAAGATTCTTTCTTTAATATATTTAGACTAAGGTATAGTAGAGTGCTTAAGAACTTCTTATCCTATAGTATAAAGAAGTTATGTAGCCTATAAAGTGCTTATTTTAGTATTACGCACTTTCTAGCTTTTATAAAGCTATTAGAAAGTTTATAGAGTATACTAGGCTATTTCTCTCTACTTATATATAAGAATGCATCTACTACGTTAAGTTAGCAGACTTCTAAGTTAAACTTAGTAGCTATTGCTATTATAGTTTAGAATAAGCGCGCTACTAGTGTTATAGTATAAGTAGACTTAATAGTGTTCTTCTTTTATAAGTTTTCTTACACGTAGATGCGCGCTTTATATTTTAGAAAGAAGCTTTTCTAATTATACTTATATAAGAAAATCTATTTAAAAGATAGTAGTTATTTCTTTGCCTTTATATAATTTATTTCTATCTATATCTTGCTTTCTGTTAGCTAATAGATCTCTTTATAAGCAGCTTTCTTAAAGAGATTACTATAGAGGTAGTTATAGAGATCTCTCTACTTAGTTAGTAGTTAGAGAAGTGTATTCTAGTGCGTTTTAGTAAACGCGCTTAGGTTTTAGTACACTTCTCTATATACTATAGCTACTATTATATAAACTATAGTGTGCTCTCTATTTATAATAGAGAACACTATATATAGAAAGTTTATTTAGATAAAGCGCTAAAACTCTAGATTATTTAGACTATATAGCCTAACTATATTCTGTGCTTTTAAAACAAAATGTTGTTCTCTATTCTCTATATCTTCTAGCTCTTATAACTAAGCTAGAACTTTATAAACGTAGCAGCTCTTTTAAATTAGGCTAGTGTACACCTTCTTATTATAAGAGTGTTTAGTAGATACTTTAGCTACTTTAGACGCTGGCGCTAATAAGATAGAAGCGTGTTAAGAGATAGTCTTTCTCTTCTTAAAGATTAGTTAGACGGGTTATCTAGCGCGCGTACCTAGCGCTCTATCTCTAGAAGTATATATCTTCTAAAATAGCTCTTAGTGCGCTATAGCTTTCTTAGAAGCTCTCTGCCTGCCTCTATAGATCTCTAAATCTAGAGTTAGATTAGGTATAAATAGCCTAAATCTAGAAGGCCTTTCTACGTCTTAATTATGTAGCTTGCTAGTTAGGCTTGTTGTAGATATAGTTAACTCTTACTACGTCTAGGTTTAGGTAGATTAACTATCTACTTCTTCTCTAGGCAGAGCTTTATTACCTCTAAGGTTATACTTAGTAGAGAGATCTCTACTCTCTAGGCTGTGCTTATCTAAGGTTATGCTAGCATGCTCTTATAGGCTTGCTAGCTAGTTCTTATTCTACTTGTGTAGAATATAAATAAGCTTAATAGTCTCTTCTAGAATAATTACGCTGCGCTTATAATTCTTCTTATAGAAGAGCTATTTATTAAAGATTATATTTCTTATAGTTATAACTTAATTAATCTAGAGAACCTATATCTAGTATATATTAAAGGCTTTATACTCTACTAAATATCTAATATGTTCTTTTAAAGTAACTTTAAAGTTTTTCTAATTACGTTCTACTATTCTTTCTCTATTTAAAGAGTAGGCGTAATAGCTATATGTGTATATTCTACTCTAATTAGGCCTTAGATTAGCTAGAGCGCTTCTTACACGCGCTAGCTTATACTATTAAAAGTACTTTATAAACTAAGAGTCTTAAGTCTTATTAGGTAACTATATGCTATAGGCAGCGGATAGGCTTATATTATAGAGCTACACTACTGCCTCTACTACTTCTAGCTAGAGCTTAGTAGAAAGGTTTATGCTGCTTGCTATTTTAATAAATTTTATAATAATCTCTTAACCTGCTCTTTTAGGTCTACTATTAGGCTTATAAGTCTATAGTAGAGTGTGCTCTAGAGTTATTTCTATAGAGCGTGTCTATTCTTTATAACAGAACTCTTCTCTCTAGAGAAAAGTTGCGCTATTATTATTAGAGTATAGAACTACTACTACTAGGTTGTACTTTATCTAAATACGTTTTATAAAGGCTAGCAAAACTCTTATAATTTCTAACAAAGTCTTATCTTTTAAGTAGAATATATAAATCTTTCTACTGTATAAGCACTTTGCAACTAGTATCTAGCGCTCTCTAGAGCGTTCTAGAGGTATATTAAATAGATTCTATATTAGTCTATAGTATAGTCTTAGTGCTTTTTTCTATAGATAGCACAAAATTACTTATTTTATATGCGTTGTTGCGCAATAGAAGCACTTTATGCGCTAGGTACTAGCAATTTGTACGTTCTATACTCTAGTAATAAGCGCCTAGAGCGCTTTCTGCTCTAGATAGTCTACTCTTTAGTGCTAGAGCGCCTTAGAATCCACTCTTAGATGCGTTTACTATAAAGTTAGAGCACTTTTTTCTAGTAGCATAGAATTAATAAGAGTTAGAGAATAGAAGTATAAGAGCTTATATTCTATAAATATAAGGTTGTAAGCGTGTATTAGAAACGCAATTACAATACTCTTATTAATATATTCTATTCTTAGAGAGTAGTCTAATTCTAAGAACTAAATATTCTTTGCGTACAGATAAGCTTCTAAGATAATATTAATATAGAATCTCTCTACTACAACAACTTTATAGAGTAGTAAATCTTTAGTATTCTTACTCTTCTCTCTATTAAAAACGTTCTTAAAGCGCCTTAACTCTGTTCTCTAAATAGAGAATACCTAAGTCTCTACTTCTATTGTTTAGAGCTTCTAAAAGCGTTAGAAAGATCTAGACTTAAGCATATTAACGCTATTTACTAAGTATATAGCAGTACTATTATTAAAGATAGTGCTCTTTAAAAGCGGATAGATATTAAATAACATATACATAGAGTATATTTCTACTCTATTAAGTATAGTAATTATGTGTAGGTCTATTAGAGCTGCTTAGATTATGCTAGAGTAGGTTATTCTACTCTTTTAAGGTTAAGTATTAGTAATTAGAATACTTTATCTAAGCTTTTAAAGCGCGTCCTTTATAGACTTAAAATAAGTAGAGTAAAAGCGCTAAAGAATTTTCTACCTCTATAACTTAGTTATTTTAATTATTTTTAGTAATTTAGATTTTTCTTTTACAGCTGTTTTTAATTTCTAGCACTTAGTTACTTTTTAATTATAGAAGAACGTGCTGCTAGAGTTTACACATAGGCACTTAGTAATTATAGTAATTACTACTAACATGCTTCTCTTCTTAGTAGAAGTATTTAAGCGTGTACTAAAAGTTGCAAAGATTTCTAGCTAGTTACTAATTATCTACTTAATATGCTTTTCTAGAATTTATGCATAGGTTCTAGTAATAGTTAGTAGATCTAGCACTGCTAGTTTTTAGATATTATGCTCTATAAGTTATATCTATATAGAGTGTGTCTATTTAGGTGCTATCTTGCTTGCAAAAGCATAGAGAAAGTTATTAGTAGCTAGAGCATCTAAGACTTTAGTAAGCTTATAAGTAGTAGCTTTATAGTATAGAGCATTCTAAGTAGTAATCTATTATTATAGATCTATTATACTATACTTAGCTTTTCTAAGATAAGCATAGTACTCTACTCTAACACACTTAGTAGTATTACTTTTAATAGAGGCTATTTCTTACTTTAGAAATTATACAATCTTTTAGAGAGTTGCTCTACTCTTAACATCTAGAAGTAATATTATTGCTAGTATTATAATGTTTTTAGAGACGGTTGCATTAACCTAGTTCTAGATAATCTTGATAGATTTAGACTTTTTAGGCTAGTTTTGTAATAGCAGTTAGTATATGCTTAATAATTGCTAGTGTGCTTTCTAGATTTGCTTATTAGTTAGCAATATAAGATCTTTTACTTTAGCTTACATTGCCTTACTCTCTGTTGTTTCTAAGAGCGTAGAAGCTTTTAGAGCAGGTTCTATTATATTTAGAGTATCTAAGGCTTCTAGGTCTATAAGATTCTATACGTTATAGATTAATGCATTTATCTATAGCTATATAAACTAGTTTAGCTAGTTAGAATGCTTAGAGAGTATCTGCTAGATATTTAAGGCGTTTGCAAGTGCGGTATCTATAGTAAAAGCATATAAATCCGCTATAGCGTGCGTTTAGAGAGAAGTAAGATTTAAGAAAGTTATTAGAGCAGCTAAATAGTAACTCTTTAAAGCTTCTAGTTTGTATTAGAATGCTTTAAAGCGCTAGACTTATAACTATATAGAAAATAAGAAGCTTTATAGAGTGTATTTAGATAATCTATTAGATTACTAGTCTATTACAAGACTAGATAGAACTAACTATATACTAAGTATTAGAGAATAGTTTCTTCTACTTTAATAGGCATATAACTATTAGACGTTGTATGCTTCTATGCTTCTTTAGAGTATTCTAAGAGCTTATACCCAGCTCTCTACAACATAAATTTACTAAGATAGCTTATTATATTCTAGCTAGAGCTAATTAGAATAGTATAGACCTAGCTTAATTTACGATAAAAGAAGTTATACGCCTGTATAGTATTCTAAAGAAGATAATCTTAGATAAAGGCTTACTTATAGTAGCTAAATACTAGAATACTTTCTAATACTACTTAAACTTAAAGAGAGTGTTAACTTCTACTTATTATCTATAAATAGATAGGTAGACTTAAAGATAGAACTAGACACTTAAATAGTATCTATAATACTATTATTATCTAGAATAAGATAATTAGAGCCTATATATATTAGTTATAGAGTTTATACATAATAATAGCATATATATAAGTATAGGCACTACGCTATTTAGGGTATACTATAGTACAGATTCTATTAGTTCTAACTAGCCTAGTATATCTTATAGTAATAGGGAATTACCTCTAGAGGAGAAAGTAGCTAGTAAAGTTATTACTTTATAATAGAAGTATAAGAAGAAATTTTTTACTATAGATAAATACTAGAAATTATATATAGATAAAAAGCGGTTAGCATATATATTTAAAATAGATAATTAAGTAATAGCATTAAATTAGTATATTAGGTTAATAAGGCCTATAAAGAAGCTTAACTAGAAATACCTAGATCTAGGCTGTATAGTAGACTAGTATAGTCTAATAGTATTTAAAGTTAACCTTCTAGGCTTATAGAGTATATATTTAGTGTTCTATATATTATTACTAGAGCTTTATAATCTACAAGGCTTTATTCTATACTTAGAGGCTCTAATTATAGACATACTATTTAAATATAGTATCAATATCTATAAAGTAGATACTATACTTAATAGACGTAAAAAAGAATATAACTAGTAGAAATATCTAATTAAATAGACTAGCTATAGAGAGAAAGAGAACTTCTAGAGGCCTAGTTAAAATATTTCTAGGAATGTTCTTTAATTATTTTAAAAATCTAGAAGTATTAAGCTAAAAAGAAATTTAAAGAAAAAGACCTATAGAGATTAAAGCTAACTTCTAAAAAAGAAGAGAGATAAGTAAAGATAATTAGAGAATTCTAAGAAAATAATAAATCTCTATTAGTTTTTCTATAGAGTTTTTAGAGTATTTAATAGTATTATACTCTAGAATTACCTTAGCTAAACTTATAAGTATCTTTTAGAATCTATTATTATCTATTATAGACTATAAGAATCTATTCTAAATTATAATAGCTTAGTTTAAGAATATAAAACTTCTAATATTATAAGAAGAAAATATAGAATGTAAAAGTAAGTACTCTATTAAATTTAAGCCTAAGGCTTAGATATGTCTAGAATTTCTAGAGAAATCTAACTATAGGAAGTATTTATAGTTATATTATTATATAAGTGATAATAGTCTATTAGAGCCTATTATAATATATTCTTACTACTTTTAAGTTTTATTATAGTAGTCTAGCTTCTTCTAGAGTACCTTAATCTTTTTAATTATAGTACTTTTTTTAGAGCTAGAGGTAGAATTCTTTTTACTCTTTAGAATAGCTATCTTCTTAACTATAGCCTTACTCTACTTCTTATAATTAGAAATAGAGTTAGAGATATACTTATAAATCTTAACCTAAAATAAGTTAGAATAGTCTATTTAGAAATAAAATTAGTATATATACCTACTTATAAGAGAAATTAGTCTTTTTAGTAACTCTTTTAGTTATAGTAACCTTAAGAGTATACTTACTAGCCTTAGTATAAGCTAAGACTAACTTCTTACTATACTAGCACTAGTCTAGATAGAAATTAGAGTAAAAGTTCTTATTCTCTATAATAGCACTACTATATAGATAAAGATAAGAAGCATAGAGAATATAAATACTACTAAATATATTAGAATAATCTATAATAGACTAAATCTACTTAAAAGAACAACTTACAAGCTATAATTCTTAGAGATAGACTAATAGAGCTTTATAAGCCTAAACTTAGCTAACTTCTTCTCTAATATAGTTAATAGGCACTATAGAAGTTTATAATTAATTATATTCTAGTCTAGATTCTAGATACTAAATTCTAACTTCTAGAGAATTTTCTAGATTTTAGGTAAGTTCTTATTATTTTTAGTATAAAGCTATTAAGAGTTAGTATAACCTATAACAGGTTATAATTATATTAAAAGAGAATATATACTATAATATACTCTATATTAGTAGAGAAGTACTAGAAGTAGTATATAATCTAGTCTAACTTACCTAATTCTATCTCTATAACCTATATAGTATATATAGTAGTATTATTAGATATAACTTAGATATAAACATAACTAACCTAGCTATAGTGCTTATACTAGCCTATAGTAAAGCTATAGATATACTAAACATATATCTAAAATAACTACACGCTATTATAGACTATATTATTACTAACTATATTTAGATCTATAGTATAGAGGTAATATAGTAGACTTAGTATTAAAGATTATGCTTATAAAGTTATTAGAGCCTAGAGAATCTAGTTAGCTACCTATAGAGTTATAACAATCTATAATAACCTATAAGAAGTTATTCTAGTTTAGTAAAGAAAAATCTATTCTTACTAAAGAAGAGCACTAACTTACTAAAAAGTAGAGTAAAGTATAGAAGTAATAATCTAAAATAGAGAGATATATTATATATATCTAGATAGAGAGCTAGTAGTGTATAGACCTACTTATTTTCTAGATATCTATAAAAATTTAAGGTAAAGGTAGAGCTAAAAGTAAGAGTAAAGATAGAGAAGAGTAACGTGTTTTATAAGCAAGTTAGCAACCTAAGCAAGTTAGCAACGCTAAACTAGCGCACTACCTACGCGCAACTATCGCATAATATCTTAACTACAATAATCTTAAAAGACATATACTAAAGCTAATATATAGCTTGCTATCTCTAATATTAATACACAACGCGTGCAAAGCGTTAATTAAGCTATAATAATATATAATATACTAGAAAGCACTTTTGTTAACTAACGCGCTAGAAAGCATATATAACGCAACTATAAAGCAAACTTAAAGCGCCTAATAAAACTAGAAGAGGAGGCTATAGTCTAAAGAATTCTTAAGCTATCTAAATAAAAGCTTGCGCCTTTAAGATTCTACGTACAAGAAATAGCAGATAAACTACTTTAAGCGCAGTAAAGTAACTCTATTAGCAAAAACTAGATTAATAACTATATTAAGTAGACTTCTAAGCTCTATATACGCTAGAACTATCTATATAACTATTAGTAAGCTGTCTACAAGAATCCTACAGCTGTCTAGCGCTAGCTTAACTTAGTATAAGAAACAAAATAGAAGTATAGAATTATAGATAATAACATCTACAACTTTAATAAGACTAGCTTTATAATAGGCAAGATTTTAGCATAGATAGTTGTTACTAGTTTAGAAGTAGCTAGAAAAAAGAAGGTTATCTAGCTAGACACCTATAAGTAGATTACTATTATCTAAGGCGTTAGCACTATAGGTTATCTACTTCTACTCTTTATTATCTTTACAGATAGTGTGCTTATTAATATCTAGTTTAAGAACTTACTACGCAATTAGATTCTTAAAGTTAGCTCTAATAGCTAGACAAACAATTAGCTTGCTCTTATATAGTTAGAGTACTTTAATAAGTATACAAAGTTAAGCACTATAGATATATACTAGCTACTTATACTTAATAGCTATAAGAGCTATAGCTTGCTAGAATTCTAGAATATTTATAAGAAGAAGAAAATTATTCTTTGCTATATATCTTTGTATTTATTGCATCTACTATAGCTTCTTAATATTAGTTGCTTTGCGCTATTAAAGCGTAGGTGTAGTAACTAGATCTTAGCCTTAGCATGTAACTGCATACACTTTATTAGCAAGAAAATATTTCTATAAGTATTTAAGCTAGCTTTTAAACAGTTATTAATAGTAGAGAATATTAAGGCAGGCTTTAGAGGTACTAGGCTAGTTCTATATAATCTAGACGCTGTTCTATTAAAGCTAGACATAAGATTATAGACTCTAGCACTATTACTACTAAGGTAGAGTATATAGAAGGTGCAGACACTGCGTAATGCGCGTAAAATTAAGAAGTAGTCTACACTTATTTAATAGAAGATCTAAAACTAGTATAGGTTCTCTAGAAGCTTATTAGATAAAAAGATTAATTAGCTAAGTAAAGGCACATAGTAGATTGCACATAATGTAGTATTATTATAGAAGAAATAAGCACGTATATAAAGCATAATTAATAAGCTTACAAAGCGTTAGTTAAGAAAACAAAAGTATATTTAGATAGAGAAAACTCTAATAGTAGAGAAAGTATAGAACTTAATTACTATAAGAAAGAGTAGAGAGTGTAATGCTAGTAAGAGGCCTACGCGCAAAGTGCGCAGCGCTATACACTATAGACATTATAGTAAAAAAGAACATAACTTACACACTTATAAAATAGAAATAGAGAATACTAAGAGTAGTAATAAGTCTAAAGAATAGATTAGCTTACTATAATTTTTAATAAGTGTGTTATGCGTTAGATAATTATTGCGTATAGATAGTACGCTAGTTTAGTGTTGCTAACTTGCTTAGGTTGCTAACTTGCTTATAAAACACGTTATAACTACTAATAGGTTTAAAAAAATTCTCTCTATTACTAGATAACTTCTCTTTAGTACTTAGAACCTCTTATAGCCTATAGTAGCCTATTGTTACTAGCTTAAACTTAGGTTACTATAATACTAGTTACTTAGAATAAGTAATTCTAGAAGAGAGATATTATTAGGTCTATAGTCTCTAAGTACTCTATACTAGAGCTAAAGGCTCTATAAGATAAGTAGAGATAGTATATATATATATAATCTAGCTGTTAGGTTCTCTTTTAGGAGGGGTAGCACGTTATTAAGCACTTAAAGGTAGAGAGTGTATTTACAGATTATAGATAGACGAATTACTACTAAATAATTAGAGTAATTTAGCTAGATTATATAGATACGCTACTTTTACTCTATTTATAGAGCCTTCGGCCCTAGTATAGAGCACTTAGAGGCTATAGACTTAACAATATTCTACTTCTAGAATTGCTTAACCTAAGCAACTAGTATTAGGGTTACCTAAGTCTAGGCTAGTAATAATAGGCTACTATAGGTTATAAGAAGTTCTAAGCACTAGAGAGAAGTTATCTAGTAATAGAGAGAATTTTCTTAAATCTATTAGTAGTTACGCTTTTTTCTACCTTTACTCTTACTTTTATCTCTACCTTTACCTTAAATTCTTATAGATGTCTAGAAAATAAGTAGGTCTACGCGCTACTAGCTCTCTGTCTAGATATAGGTAACATTACTTTCTATTTTAGATTATTACTTCTATACTCTACTCTACTTTTTAGTAAGTTAGTGCTCTTTTTTAGTAAGAATAGATTTTTCTTTACTAAACTAGAATAACTTCTTATAGGTTATTATAGATTGTTATAACTCTATAGGCAGCTAACTAGATCTCTTAGGCTCTAATAACTTTACAAGCATAATCTTTAATACTAAGCCTACTACCTTACCTCTATACTATAGATCTAAACGTAGTTAGTAACAATTTTGCCTATAATAGTGTGTAGTTATTCTAGATGTGCGTTTAGTGCGTTTGTAGCTTTACTATAGACTAGTATAAGTATTATAGCTAGGTTAGTTATGTTTATATCTAAGTTATACCTGCTAATACTGCTATATACGCTATATAGGTTATAGAGATAGAATTAGGTAAGTCTAACTAGGTTATACGCTACTTCTAGTACTTTTCTACTAACTAGAAGTGTATTATAGTATATATTCTCTTTCTATATAGTTATAACCTATTATAGATTATACTAACTCTTAACAGCTTTACTCTAAGAATAATAAGAAGCTGTTTAAGATCTAGAAAATTCTTTAGAAGTTAGAATTTAGCATCTAGAATTTAAACTAGAATATAGTAGATAGTAAGTACTAGTAGCGCCTATTAACTATATTAGAGAAAAAGTTAGCTAAGTTTAAGCTTATAGAGCTTTATTAGCCTATCTCTAAGAATTATAGCTAGTAAGTTATTCTTTTAAGTAGATCTAGTCTATTATAGATTATTTTAATATGTTTAGTAGTATGTATATCTCTTATACTTCTTACCTCTATCTATATAGTAGTACTATTATAGAGAATAAGAACTCTTACTCTTATTTCTACCTAGACTAGCGCTAGCGTAGTAAGAAGTTAGTCTTAGTCTATACTAAGGCTAGTAAGCATACTTTTAAGATTACTATAACTAATAGAGTTGCAAAGAAGACTAATTCTTCTTATAAGTAGATATATATACTAATTTTATTTCTAAATAGACTATTTTAACTTATTATAGATTAAGGTTTATAATTACGTTGCTAACTCTGTTTCTAATTACAAGAGAAAGAGTAAGGCTATAGTTATAGAAATAGCTGTTCTAGAAGAGAAGAAGAACTCTGCTACTAGCTCTAAGAAGAGTGCTGTAACTAAGAAGATAAAGGCGCTCTAGAAGAAGCTAGACTACTATAATAGAACTTAAAGGTAGTAAAAACACGTTGTAATAGGCTCTAATAGACTATTATAGCTTATATAACAACATAACTATAAACAATTTCTATAGTTAGACTTTTCTAGAAATTCTAGATATATCTAAGCCTTAGGCTTAAATTTAATAGAGTACTTGCTTTTATATTCTATATTTTCTTCTTATAATATTATAAGGTTTATACTCATAGATTAAACTACTGTAATTTAGAATAGATTTGTATAGTTTATAATAGACAATAATAGATTTAAAGAGATACTTATAAGCTTAGCTAAGATAATTCTAGAGTATAACGCTATTAAACACTCTAGAAACTCTATAGAAAAACTAGTAAAAATATATTATCTTTTTAGAATACTCTTATTATCTTTACTTATTTCTCTTCTTCTTTAGAGATTAATTTTAACCTCTATAGATCTTTTCTTTTAGATTTCTTTTTAGCTTAATACCCTTAAATTTCTAAAATTATTAAAGAATGTTACTAAAAATATTTTAACTAGGCTTCTAGAAGTTCTCTTCTTCTCTATAGCTAGTTTATTTAACTAGATATTTCTACTAATTATGTTCTTCTTTACGTCTATCTAATATAGTGTCTACTTCGTAGATATTATTACTATATTTACGTAGTGTGTCTATAATTAGAACTTCTAGGTATAGAATAAGGCTGCTCTATAAGCCTAGAAGGTTAACTTTAAATGCTATTAGACTATACTAGTCTACTATACAATCTAGATCTAGGTATTTCTAGTTAAGCTTTTTCTTAGGCCTTGTTAATCTAATATACTAATTTAATACTATTACTTAGTTATCTATTTTAAACGTATGTGCTAAGCGCTTCTTATCTATCTATAACTTCTAGTATTTGCTTATAGTAATAATTTTCTTCTTACACTTCTATTATAAAGTAATAACTTTGCTAGCTACTTATTTCTCTAGAGGTAATTCCCTGTTACTATAAAGTATACTAGACTAGTTAGAACTAATAGAATCTATACTATAGTATACTCTAAACAGCATAGTGCCTATAGTTAGATTTATACTATTATTATATATAAACTCTATAACTACTATCTATACACTCTAATTATCTTGTTCTAGGTAACAATAGTATTGTAGGTACTGTTTAAGTATCTAGTTCTGTCTTTTAGTCTATCTATCTATTTATAGATAGTAAGTAGAAGTTAACACTCTTCTTGTATTTAAGTAGTATTAGAAAGTATTCTAGTATTTAGCTACTATAAGTAGGTCTCTATCTAAGATTATTCTCTTTAGAATACTATGTAGGCGTATAACTTCTTTTATCTAGAATTAAGCTAGGTCTGTACTGTTCTAATTAGCTCTAGCTAGAATGTAGTAAGCTATCTTAGTAAGTCTATAGACTATAACTAAGATAGTGTTGTACATCTAGTAGCTTAAGTAACTTAGAGGTAATTCTGTAACAAAGTCTATAGTAACCTCTTTCTAGGCTACGTTTAGAGAAGATAAGAGTGCTAGAAGACTATGTAGTTTATACTATACTAGCATTAACTTCTTACACACTAGATAGTTTTTATAGTAGTTTCTTACGTTTTTTCTTATTTCTTTCTACTTATAGTAGCGTTATAGCTTTTTTATTGTCTTCTTGCCTCTAAAATATTTTTTAAGTAGATTATTATAGTATTCTTAGAAAGCCTTAGACTTTTTCTTAGAAGTAGTTAAGTGCTTTAACCTCTTATTATCTATAGTAGATTGTTCTAGCTTATTATAGTCTATTTTAGTATTGTATCTCTTAGAAGTTATAACTAAGTCTAGTTTAACTATAGACTCTTTCTTATAGTTATGTAGATTTCTAGTTATAGTACTTTTCTTTACTTAGAACTTCTAAAGGGCTTTAATAATTTCTAATTATTCTTTAGACCTTTATAATATCTATATTATAATAGCTAATACTAGAAAATTATTTCTTTCTTTAGAGGTAAGTAAGTCTTAAAGAGGCTTAATAAACGCTTTATTATACTTTAGCAAAGGTTTCTCTATCTCTACTCTATAGTCTAGTCGCTTTAAAGGTCTATCTATAGAATTAGTAGTCTCTAGTTAATGTATAAAGATAAAATTAAACTAAGTTAAGGCTAGATAGAATTAAACCTAGTAATAGTTAAGAGTTTTATTCTCTATAAACTACTTTAGGTTCTTGTAGTCTATAAGAACCTTAAAGTATATACCTTTAAGGTAGTAGTACTAGTGTTCTAGGCTCTTAATAATAGCTAGTAGTTCTTTGTTATAAGTATTATAACGTAAACTATTAGCAAGCTGGCTATATTAGCAAGCTAGCTACTTTTTCTTAGCACGACCAACACGTTAGTAACTTAATTATGTTTTAACTATACAACGCAATATTAAATAACTAAGAAGATAGAATTAAGCTTGCTTTTAAGATCTATTCTGCACGCTAGTTTTAAAGTCTATAACGCGCAGCTGCTATCTTTAACGTTAATTACTAGTGTCTCTCTAATTAGCTTTATAGAATTACTCTACGCTCTAAAACTTGTCTAAACTTCTATAAGCTTACTATAACTAAAGAGTAGACAATTATCTAATATATTCTTAACCTTAATTTATAAGAATTTGCGCCCCAGCTGTGCAAGATAGTAGATATAGCTAATAAGATACTAGGTGTACGTAGTAGAAAGTCTATTAGCAAGTGCTAGGCTAAGCGCTTTATAACACGCTTAGCTAAGCTTAAAATAGCCTTTAATTAAGCTAAGAATAGGTAGAGAATACTGTAGAAAGATTCTACAGTTATTAGCGCGTAGTTTAAGCTAGTAGAGAAGACTAAAGCTAAGTATAGTGTCTATAACAACAACATATATAACTTTAATAAGACTAGCTTCTAGATAGGCGTAATTAGGTCTATAAAGGTAGTTATAGGCATAGAGAGACGCGTAAGGCCTAATCTAATCTAGCTAGGTAATTATAAGTAGATAATAATTATCTAGAGCGTCTATACTAATAGATATGCAACTCTACTCTTTATTATCTATAAGAGGCACGTCTATATCTCTGCGTAGTATAAGAAGATTTTAATACTATATAATTAGAAGCTCTTAGTCTCTAAGAATAGCTAGACAAATAACGCGCTTAGCCTAGAGTAGTTAAAGCACTTTAACGCGTATACAAAAGCGCGTTAGATAGAGATATATAGACTACTTATTTTAGATAGCTATAAGAGCTATCTTAACTAGAATTTTAAGAACTACTATTTTAAAAACAAGATTCTAACTCTCTATATACCTCTTTATTTATTACACATTTTCTAGCTACTTAATATAGTCTACTTCTTACTGCTAAAGCGTAAGTACTTCTAGCGTGTTAGAGACTTAGTATACTAATACATCTTCTATATTAATAAGAAAGGCTTTCTGCTAGCCTTTAAAAACGCGTTTTTTAATGTGTTTTTAGAGAATAACTATTAAAAGGTCTTTAAGGTAGTAGAGCTAGTCTCTCTAAACGCGTAGATAGTGTTAGATTACTTTAAAGCATAGCTATATACTCTACTAGAACCTCTTCTTCTAGAGACGCTATAGTAGTTAAAGACTCTAAGTAATACTTATAAGTTTAGATCTTAATTAAAGCTTATACGTAAGTCTTTTACTTAGTTATCTATTATAGCCTAGGCTAGCTTCTCTTAGCTTATAAAAGATAGTAAGCTTATACTATATAAAAATGCGCTTTAACATACTTGTATCTATAAGCTTAAGAAGTAATTAGTAGTAATAATAAAGTAAAAATTATGCAAAAGAAAGCGCCTCTAGATAGATAGTATCTTAGAGTATAGTTAGAGAGCGTTATAAGCGGTTCTAGCACTATTTTTAATAGTGCAGCGTTTAAAAAAGGCTTATAGTAGTAGTAATTAAGAACTAGCGTAACTAGCTGTATAGCGCTGTAGTAACTATAGTAGAACTAGGCACAACGCGCAAATATGCAAGAAGAATATAGAGGTATCTTCTAAATTAGATGCTAGTATAGTATATATAGGCTTTTTGTTTAATAGCAATAAAATTAAAGATTTATAATATATATTAGTTATACTAAGAAAAAGTAGCCGGCTTGCTAATATAGCCGGCTTGCTAATAGTTTACGTTAATTATATTCTGCTTAGATTAATTTATAAGAAATAAAACTAATTAGCCTCTATTAACCTATTCTAGCATCTTCTAGCATATACTAACTTAGTATACCTAAAATTACGCTATCTAATATGTCTACTTCTACTCTTGTTTTCTAATAAGAATTAAAGTAGAAGAGTATAGAAACTTAGATAAAAGCGTCTTTAAGTTTCTAGAAAGTAGATCTATTTTTTTTACTAATATTAATTTTCTAGCTTTTCTCTCTTCTTATTACTAGACCTTGTCTAGCTGATTCTAGGGTTTTATAGATTATCTTAGTTAATAGTAAAGCTACTTTAGAGAAACTATAGATAAATCGTTAATAGTAGTTTATAAAGCTAATAAATACTTAAATATTCTAGACTATTTATAGTTATAACTATTCTTAGATTGTTTTTATCTATTCTAGGTTAATACTAACCTCTTTAGAGCTAATTACATATCTAAGATACTCTATACGTTAAGTGTGCTACTTCTACTTACTAAGTTTAATATATAGCTTAGACTTGTGTAGTCTTTATAGTATATTCTTTACATACTATATATAGTTTTCTTTTATATCTAAGTAGATTAGAATATTGTCTAAATAGATAATATAATATATGTTAACTAGTTCTATAAGAGTATAGTTAATATATGCTTAAAACTAGGTAGGGGTATTAGTTAGGCTAAAAGGTATAATAGTATACTTATAGTGTTTGTATCTAGTATAGAAAGTAGTCTTCTACTTATCTCTATCTATAATACGAATTCTATAGTAGGCCTCTCTTATATTAAGCTTAGTAAAATACCTTACTTAAGAGAGCCTCTTTAGTAACTCTGTAATTAGAGGTAGTAGATATTAGTTCTTAACTATAACCTTATTAAGGCTCTAATAGTTAATATAAAGTCTTAGGCTACTATCTTTCTTCTTTATAAAGAGTATAGATACCTCTACTAGAGACTTTAACTAACGTATCTATTCTCTTGCTATATACTTCTAAAGATAGTTTTAAAGTATCTCTAGTTTAGTTATAGAGAGATTGTATAATAGCTAATAAGATAGAACACTATTAGGTGTTAGAGTTATAGATAGATAATAGTAGCTATACTCTAGAAGACTCTTAGAGTTCTCTTCTAAGCCTATATCTACAAACTCTACATATTCTAAAGGTAAATAACCTATAGTGTTATCTTCTAACTCTCTATAGCCTACAAAGTTAATAAGGCATATATAGACATCTATATTAGATTCTCTTATACTACTCTTAAACTACTTAGCGTCTTCTATAGCTATCTTTATAAATAGAACAATCTTATTATTCTTATTTTTCTAAAAGAGTATACGTCTAGTAGCGTAGCTAATTCTTAGATAAAATATATTAATCTAAAGTAGACCTAAGCACACTAAGTATCTTTAGAGATCTATTACTATAAATAGTACTTAATAGGTCTCTTTATATCTATGTAAATTAGTAATAGTTATATCTACTATTATAGTACTATATACTATTAATCTACCTCTATCTACACCTTTAGCTAGTAGCTTAAATAAGAGGTCTACTTAGAGATTATGTTTCTTTACTAGCATAGCTAATATTAAGTTTAGCTAGAAACCTCTATTAATTATAGCCTCTATAGGCTTAGAGAATTAAACTATGCACTTTATAGTTAATAACTAAAAGAGATAAGAGTAAAGAGCTTCTTTTAGTTTCTCTAAGTTTCTTATTTTCTAGTTTAATATAATATAGGTAGAAAGATATAGAATTAGTTCTTCTACTCTTTCTCTTTTTCTAAATTAGTGTTTAAGTCTTCTTTAGATTCTATAGAGGTATTCTTCTAGTTAGCTATATTACTCTTGTCTTTTAGAAGGCTTTAGTACTTAGCTATAGTATAACTAAACTTTCTATAGTTATAACAGGTCTAATCTTTACTCTTATCTTAGGTGCTAGTAGTTCTATATATAGACAGCCTATTATAGCCTCTATTAGCCTATTTTTGCTTCTTTAGGGGTTTTTCTAATTTCTCTATCTCTTTACTCTTGTTACTAGCCTTTAATAGCTATCTTTTTAAGAAAGTAGCCTTTAATTCTTTATCTAGGTTCTTTCTATAGTAGATAATATTTGTATATTCTTCTACTATTAGAAGAGTGCTATGCCTATTAATTAGAAGTAGAAATAGATCTTTCTAAATATCTTTATATAGAGATAAGATATACTCTATTACTTAGAGTTCTAGAGTTTAAGCTAAGCCTAGTTCCTTCTATAAGAGTTAAAGAGTATCTAGTAAGTCTATAGATAACTAATTTAGTTTTTGCTAGATTCTCTTAAGAGTTTTATAGGCTTATTATTTCTATTTTAACAGCGTTTCTAGAGCATTTAACATAATAGTTTTTAGTATCTTCTAGGTTAGTTGCTAGAATAGAGAACTAGTCTGTTCTATTATATAATAAGATTTCTTTAGAGTTTTAAGTAGCTTAGAAAGATACATTATTCTAAAATCTACCTTCTAACTCTTCTTTATAAAGTTAATTAGTAAGCATAGAAAATATAATTTATAGTTGCGTTTCTAGTAGTTATATTCTGCTCTTAACTTCTTATTATATCTTTATAGTAGATCTAGCTTTAGAAGGTTGCCTAATAGGTCTAAAGGTATTATTATAAGAGTTCTAAGTAGAGTTAACGTTAGAGAGAGCACTAAGGTGTCTTCTAACTTATATTTAGCTTTTAGTTAATAGAGTTAATTAATCTTGCTTTGCTTCTAGGCTCTTTTTAACTAGTTATAAAGGTCTGCTAGTTCTTAGTCTATTAGAGAACGTAGTAAAGCGTTCTAGACTATTATAGATGTTTATAGTCTAGAAGAAGTTATTAACTATCTTTATAGTCTCTACTTATTTACTCTACTTTTAGCTAGACTAGAGTTCTCTGTAGCATCTTCTTTAGTAGAGAGAGATTAGCTTTAGATATAAGTAGTAGCAGAGTCTTTCTTAATAATAAATCTAGAGGGCACTAGTGTACCTAAAAGTTAACTACTTTTAGACTAGCTTACTTATTAGCTCTATTGTCTAGTCTATATTTTAACAACATGTAGTGTAGAGTAATTTAAATGTTAGGTTCTCTTTTAGAAGAGGTAGCATATTATTAAGCACTTAAAGGTAGAGAGTGTATTTATAGATTATAGATAGACAAATTACTACTAAATAATTACAGTAATTTAGCTAGATTATATAGATATACTACTCTTGCTCTATTTACAGAGCCTTTAGCTCTAGTATAGAGTACTTAAAGGCTATAGACCTAACACTAGCTAAATTACTCTAATTATTTAGTAGTAATTTGTTTATCTATAATCTATAAATACACTTTCTATCTTTAAGTGCTAAATAGCGTGCTACCTCTTCTAAAAGAGATCACAATAATATAGATAAGTCTAATACTTAAGACTAATACTAGATATATAAGAAGTAGCTAGGCCTTACTTAGAGTAGTATATCTAGTATTTAGAAATATACTAATAATATTATAAGCTTATATCTAGCTTTATCTCCAGTTAGTTAAGCTAGCTCTATAGAGTTAATGTAGAGGTAGTTAGTTATAAAAAAATTTTTTTTACTTTTAACATAGTTACACTATTACTTATTTTTATATCTACTTTTTTTTAATTTCTTCTCTAGTTTAGATATTTTTTTTTATCTATCTAAGCATCTCTATATAAGTAATACTAAAGATACTTTAAGCTACTTATTTATTAAGTATTATCTAGCTCTATAATATATTTAGTGCTATTTTTTATATATTAGTTATGTAAAATTAGCTTTTACTATAAACATTTCTAACTATAAACGCTACTTAAATACTATTACTAGTACTTAGTACTAGAGTTATTATAATAGCTATAACTATAAGCTACTATAGGTAGTTTTTTTTTAGTTTTTTTTATCTACTCTTCTTTTTAGAGTCTAAAGGCTAAATAGATCTAGCTCTATATATACTAAGTACTTTCTAGTAGTAGTTACTAAGACTTTAGATAATATTAATTAGAATTTAAAAAAAGTAAAGATATATATAAAAAATATTTTAATAGTCTTAAAAGGGCTTTTAGAAAATAAAACATTACATAGAGATAGTAATTAAAAAATTCTAGATTATATATAGACTAGCGTCTCTAGTTAGTAGACTTTCTAGCTCTAGTAATAGTGCTATAGATTAGCTATTAGTAGTACTAATTATTATAGTCTAATTCTTCTTTAAGATAGTTTTAAAGAAGAAGTAGAACTTTATATATATAGATTACTAGTAGAGTTTATCTCTAGCTTTTTATTAGAACTTCTACTAAGATAAGATAGTATAACCTACTAGTAGTAGCATAATCTACTAGTAAATGTTATAACCTACTAGTAGAATCTTTCTACTTTTACTAGCAATACTATTATCTTTACTAGTAGAGAGTATAGATCTTACTACTATAAGTAGATCTTTTCTTTATACTCTTATAGCTTCTTATCTACTAATTTTTCTACTCTACTTTTAAATCTATTAGTTTACTAGATTGCTACTTTTGTACGTATAAAATCTACCTTGTACTAAGAATCTTTATATATACTTATCTCTAAAATAAAAGAAACATTGTTAGCAGATATACTAACTTATACATTAATTAATCTAACTTTGTACTTAGCTAACCGATATTAATACCTACCTAACAAGTATAGAGCATGTACTAGAAATGGTTAGTAAAGCTATGTACTATATAACATGCCTTCTAGTCGATCGTGGTGTGCCTCTCGCTAAACGTGATGATACCATTTGGCGTGTAAAGAGACCGAGGCTGACTAGTGAGTGCTCTAAATACCCTCCCATCTCTTTTTTCTGATCACCATCTATTGAAGGTGGGATACATCCAGCAATCGTTCCACACAACACGAGTTAACCAAGCAACCAGGGCCTATCTTGCGACGTTGCGGTGCGAGACCTTGAGGAACGGTAGAGTTGTTTTGCCATGGTAAAGAGCGAGACTATCTGATGATCACCAAAGCAGCAGCTTACTAAAGTCGTGGAGTAAAGTAAGTGTTTCTACGACTTTCGCCCAGGCACATTACTTCGTGGTCTGTGACAGCTTTCTGCGATTTGCAGATTTGGAGATAAGAGCAAGAGCTTCAGTGAAACTGACGAGTGTCGGCGATCTTAGGAGAAAAAAAATACGGAAGTGGACCGCACAAATAACACGTGTACGCATAAGAGCAAGCGAGCATCACGCTTGTTATCAGCAAACACCAGAATGAGGGAGTATACTCTGACCAACCCACTAAGGACGTTCTATCGGAACAAATTTACGAACAAATGCTCACCAAGAACAAGGCTTAGTGCTACTGACCTTGGGCCACTGCCATGCATAGACATCTACTGCAACCGTACACCAGCAGTCTTCAACTTCTTCGCCTGCTGGTCGTGAGCGCTGCCCACGCCACCTGCCCTTGTGACCTCCAACGAGCTCTCAGCCATCTTCTTCTTTTCCTGAGCGACTTTGTCAAGATGCTTCTTAGTCTTCGTGTTCCCACTGCCCTTGCCATGGAACTGGTGACTAAGCTGTTTGAATGCCTCTTTCTGGTTCATCTGGCGTCCGTGCTCGTCAACGTAATTCAACTCGACGTTCGGCTTGTACTCCTTGTTGAATATCTCTGCTAATCTGCGGCTCTCGCTGACGTCGGCGTTTGTGTTCTGTTTACGGGCCCAGTCTTCACGTTCGCGTGGCGTCATGGTGTTCCAGCGTGCCGAGTTACGTTCACGTTCACGTGCGATCTTGCGCTGCCGTTCAGCGTCGGCTTCAGCGCGCTGCTTGTCGGCGAGGAACTTCTGACGGTCGCGGTAGAGCGCGTTCTTGCTGCTTGTATCGTTGTCATTAGTGACGAGGCCGCGCTGCCGTAGGAGTGCGAGGGTGGCGCCCATGCCGCCGTCGACCGTCTTCTCAGCTTCGAGACCGGTATCCGTATCTTCGATAGACTTTGCACGGGATGGGCTGCGCTGATGTGCGTCTTCGGCTTCGCCTGCTTCTGCGTAGGATTCGCGCATGTCTGTATCGCCATCATTGTCGGTAAGCTGTTCAGACTTGATGCCTTCGGGAACGTGGCTGGGTTTCCTTCGACTCCTTCTCGCCTCATCTCTTTCGTCATCATCGTCTGCGATTGTCCCAAGATTCTGCACAAACTCTGTTGTCTCGTCAATCACGAGGCCATCCGCATCACCATCCTCGGTCGATTCCACCAGGTCAGGTGTTTGTGGTGTGGACGCCTCTTCTCGCAGCTGTCGTGCTAGATCTTCTGGGCGCATTTTCTTGCGCTTCTTGAGTGCTTTCTGTCGCTGCGCAGCTAGGTTGGCCTGCAAGTCGTCGTCGTCGATGAAAGATTCGTCGAAGATTGTCTTTTTTTTGGCCTTGGGTACAGTCGCGTCCGCTCCGTCGAGCTCCATTCGCTCGGTCGGCTGTTCTGTAGGCGGGAGTATCATCTCGTCGTCGTCTTCCACACGCTCCCGCTTGGCCTTCTTAGCCTTTTTCTTTTTCGGCTTCTTCATCTTGACTTCGGAAAGATCCATGTAGTCATTGGCAGGTGCATCGTCCTTGAGTATGTCAAGGCTGATGGCGACCCTTTTCGGTTGCGAGGAACCTGCAGTTGCAGCCTGAACGGCTTCGATTGTCCGACCTTTGCCGTCCAAAGTGAACGCCTTGCCCTTTTTACCCTCAATTTCCTCGTCGTACTGGGCCAGAATGGACTTGGCGCCATCTTCGTCATTAGGATCATATGTGCGCTTCCGCTTTTTGGAGTCTAAGCGTTCCTGCACTCTTTCCCTTTCCTTCAGTGCGACAGCCTCGAGCTCATCGTCATCGTCAGCGTCGACTGCTGTGTCCTTGAGCACTAGAACTTGATCCTCGCCGTCATCGAACTGATCAACTTCGTGGCCAACTTTGACACCCGCAAGATCGTTCTCTGTGTATTGCATTGCCTCGCGCGCCTGGCGCTCCCGTTCCTCAAGTTCCCTCTGCGTCTGCTCAGCCTTCGCGATCTTCTTCTGACGCTTCTTACTGCCTTTCAGCCAGGCCATGTCGTCGTCGTCGTCATCGTTGCCTTCGTCCGCAAGACCGCTGCCTTGGAGCTTCGCTGTGCGCGCGGCTCTCTCCCGCTCCTTCTTGATTGCAGCTGCGCGTTGTTCGCGCTTCTTCTTGGCTTCTTGTTCGGCGTTGAGCTTCAACCAGTTGTCGTGAGCAGCCGCCTGACGCGTATCGATGGTGCTCGCAATTTCATCGGACGATTCGCCGCCATCCTTTGCGGTCCTGAAGGCTGGCCCGTCCGGAGTAGCACTGGCAGAGCCACCTGGAAGGGCAGGCAGGCCCATGGACAGGCGAATCTTGTTGGCCTCATCGATGCTAAGGTCCGCCATGTTTGCGGGAGTGTTTGCAGTGCAGTTCAAGGTGCATGCGGGCGCATCGGCGGACTCGCTGCGTTACCGCGGTCCTAGGCACTTTTGTGCCAAGCCGCTACTGCTAGCGCGACGGGGTCCCAGCGCGGCAGCTACAAAATAATTTTCTACGGCGCGTCGACTTTTACTCTCGCAACAGCCTGTGCCAGTTTTCCTGTCCACCTTTCGGGGTGTGTTCGGTCGAGAGCTGGCAGTTCGTTCGTGACCATGGAGCCGTCTTGAGCAGTGGACGTCAATTTCCGAACGACAGGCTGGAGAGCAAGTCGGCGCGTTGCTGGAAGCCTGAGTTCGCCGGAAGGTTTGAGCTCGGTGGAAGGCGCGTGCCAGGCAGACTGATTCCTGTTCCCTTTTGCTAGACCGTCGGTCTATGACGCTTGGGACAAACCCAGTTGGCTACATACCTTCACGTTGACGGTTGCACTGTACTGCATGCTGTATGCTGCTGGCTGCATACTGTCTACTTCTCGTCCGTGTCATAGGACATGTCATGATACGTGAAATACCTACCATGCCGTGACAAAGCGCGCCACAATATCTCACGTTCGTCGTTACAGCAGCTTCAGGTGTCCGGTGACCTGGTCAATCACTCCCTTTGGCGCAGGCCCAATGCCCAACACCGTCGCACTGCCGCTCGCAATCTGGGTTCGGCCGGCATCATGAATGATGTGCGCGACCAGCCCCAGACTCACAGCTTGTGCCTGCAATATCTCCAGCTCCTCTTCGCCCTTGACCTGCAGTGCCACCTTGGCCTGACCCATCCGTTCCCAGCGCTGCAGGAGCGTCGAGTTGGGCGCGTGTCGTAGGAAGTGCTTGTAGCATGCCAACGTTGCGTGCCCGCATTGCGCGCCGATCTTGCCTGAGAGGCAGTCAGCATGCAGTATCCTCGGCGTTGTGGTGCTTGTTGGCGACATGTACGTACCCTTGGTCATGCCCAGATCTGTTCGCACTACCAGTACCATCTTGCATTCCTCTGTGTGGCCGGGAAACTCAGCAGGCGCTGTACCATTTTCGTCATCGTCGTCGTCGTCGTCGTCGTCGTCGTCGTTGGACTCGCTGGACTCGCCGTCCGACCGCTGAGCCTTCTCACTCCTTCGCTGCGGTGGCTCGGAGATCGGGCTGCCTCCAAAGAGGCCCAGAGACTTTGCCGTGCCGAGAAAGTAGCCAGTGACACCGGCAAGTATGGCGCACGCGGCGGCAATGTTTGCCGTGGAAGGCTGCGGGCTCTCTTGCATCGTGCGTGTTTTCGAACCTGGCTGATGGTGACCGGACGCCGTGTAGGCACGAGCGGACTAGGTAGGGCTCAATGCGACTACACAATGTATGCGATTGCACAGTGATGTGGCTATGCTGCTTGAGTCTGCCGTTCTCCAGAATAAGAGCAGCCTTGTCGTTGAAGGCGGAAGGTGCGTGGTAGAGTGCTAGCACCCCACAACGTCGACGCGGCGAGCACAGACGCCTCCGCCATCTCGAAATCTTTCCAGTCGCGCATCGGGCCTCCGTGTCGCTGCCATCCACCACCACCACACCGCCGCGGTCACATCACTACCGCCGATCGACAACCTCATCATGCATCCCCGTTGTCAACTGCTGTCTGGGCATCTAGCCACCGTCCTCCGCAGCCCCCAAGCCGCGCAGCGAACCTTCACCACCTCTGCCTCCCTCTACAACAAGAACCCCCTGCAGCGGCGGAAGGGTGGCGATCTCGGCTCCCATCTACCCAAGCACGTCATCTCTCAAGACCCTCATATCCCCGACTACCCCTACGGCGACCATGCGCTCTTCAAACAGGCCAACAGGGGCCTCTACGGCGAGCAGATGATCCAGTTCGGCAACAATGTCTCCCGCAAGACCGAGACCAAGACAAGAAGGAAGTGGACGCCTAACGTCTTGTCCAAGAGCTTGTACTCGGTTGCCCTGAAGAAGAGAATCAAGCTGCGTGTTACGTCGAATGTCATGAAAACCATCGACCGAGAGGGCGGTCTCGACGAATACCTGCTCAAGGACAGTGTGCAGCGCATCAAAGAACTGGGACCTACAGGCTGGGCCTTACGGTGGACCTTGATGCAAAGGCCTGCGGTCATCGATCGTTTACGCGCTGAAGCTGCTGCCTTGGGGCTCGACCAGGCTACCATCGACAAGCAGTGGCCTACACCTGAGATGCTCTCTCAACAAAAGCATGCAGACCGCGCCTTGGCTCGCGAGCAGGCTCTTGCTGAGACTGGAGATATGCACGAGGTCGAACAGGGCATGTGGGAGGGCGAGGGGGGCGATGTCAACGGCACAGAAGCAACAGTCTCAGAGGCACTTGAACGCCAAGAGATCATCGCTCGCAAAAAGGCCTACGGCGAATACGTCTCAGCTGTCAAGGCTCCAGAACGTTACCTGCAAAGGGGGCTAGTCGACAGTGATGAAGAAGGGTTAAAGCTCGCCTTCGTTCGCTCCAGGGAGCGTTTCGAAGCACGACACAATCTTACCGCCAAGTTCAAGGAGAAGACCAGAGAATTTTTCAGCAGCGAATACCTAACCGAGCTCAAGGCCCGCTTGGACCTGCCCAAGAGCATGCACATTGATCAGCTCCGCAAAATCGCGTACAATCAACACAAACGCGCACAAATCCAGGCAGCTGGAGGTTATGAAGTATGGCAGGAAGCCAAGAAGGCAGCGAACGCAGAGAAGGCTGCTCACAAACGTGCCACCATTGACTCGCTTGGTGGTCCTGAGGCGCTGTTATCAAGCAGAAAGGCTAGCCATGCAAAAGCTGTTGCGGAAGCCGAGACTGCGTCGACCAACGAGGCACTCGATGAACAGACACGGCAATATTACGAGCACGCGATTAACAAGGCCGACAGGGCTATCAAGGCCAAGGCTTCAGGCGGTGTCCAGGAATATGTTGAGATGACACTGGAGGAGATCAAGCAAGCGAGCAGCCCAGGTCTGAGCGAGCTATTTCAAAGCTCGGGAACGGATAAGAGCGCTGGTGGTGATGCTTGGGCGGCGTTGGTCAAATCAAGTAACAAGCCGGTGCAGAGCAGTCTGAACGCGTGAAAGTGAAGGTTTGTAAGTGAAGTGTAAGCTTGTTTGTATAATCACTGTTCATACTTCTTGTAATTTCACAGCATTGGATGGAGTTACAAGTCTTCATGTCCAAGTCATACATGTACTGTCGGACTTGTCTCTGTAGGAATTTAGTTGAGGTCAGGTGGACGTTTCAGTCTGACCGTAGACTTCAGTGCTGCGATCTTGTTTCCTCTCTCTCGCCCTTCCTCCTGCAAACGTGCGAACTTGCACTGCTCATCCGCTTGATCACAATTCTTCTAGGCTAGGGTTTCTGCTAAGCAATGGTATCGTCATTGTTGTAATCCAGTCACCACACAGTACCCCTGCTTATCTTTTGCTGTATAGTCGCTGCACTAAGCAAGTTAGTACCAACGTACCAATCCACAAGACATGCTATAAAGAGTGAACCATGCAGATCTTTATGCCGGCGCTCATTATCTATGCATTCATACGCTTTCAAACTGACAGACCAATGGCTTATACGCTCCGGTTTTGCATTCCAGAATTAAACGTACTCGAGGCTGGGAGTCGTGTATCCGATAGTCCCCCTGGGCTGGTGCTTGCTGAGGTCTTCAACACTACAATGCAACGCTACTAATGATTGCCGACTTCAGCATCGTGGGGAGTGGAGTCCAACCTTTCTTGCTCATTGTTTATCTTGCTCGCTATCAATGCAGATCTGGTGAGAGTGGGAAGTTGCTGGATCATACGCAATGGGTAACAACAACTTGAAAGATGGATTTGACACGGCGTGACAATGGAGAGTCCCTTTAGGCCAGTACGGATGGCCATCATCAATGCAGTCGCGTGACAACTGTGCGCCAGACCGAGTTCCGCGAGTCTAGTCACCGGAGGAGGCATCGGGATGCTCGATCATTATGAGATGTGTTGCAAAATGTTCACAAAAGTGGTTTCATGGCAAGTAGCGGCGCGGGTGTGTGGATGAAATAGAAATCATGAAATCCTGAGTCCCGTAAGAAAGCCACGCCGGCGCCTGTCTCTACATGTGAAGCCCTAGTGCTTTTCTCGTCCAACAACGTGCATCGCAATACCGCGTTGGCGCAACCATGCCGTAATGTACAAGAAAGTGATTATATAGCCGCAACAGCAGGCAATGAGGATATGCGCACAAGATGCCCTGAACACCAACAAAAACAAGGGTGACGATAACTGCGAGAGATGGCGAAAACAGATAGTCCGCCCAATGTTAAGATTATGTTTTGCGCCGTAACAAGAGATCGAGTATGGAATGATGAGAGGTACGAGGGAACTAGAACGCCGCGCTGTACGTGATTGGATCGAGATGCGGGTGCCGCATAAATAGAGCAGGAGATCTTCCAAGGCAGGTCAGGCGTACAACTACCAGCGTGGGGATTTTTTCAGTAGTCTATCAGTGGTCTCAGCGTTTGAGGTGTGAGGTGTGACGTGGGTTGGCCTGTCCAAGGCTCCTGGGTACTAGTTTGTAACAGTATGGCTTGCCTTTGATTAGACAAGCTTGTTCGCGACCAAGACAGAGCCTCGTCGAAGCGAAAGAAGACACCCGTAAGAGTCTAGAAGCTATCGGTGCAACGGTCAATGGCCTGCTTTCATTCTCTTGCCGCCTCCTACCCGTGGACTTTGTTTGATCTTGGGCCCGTCCTCGTCCTGGTCTGTCTTCACTGTACTCCGCCGTCGCTTCCCAGTGATGTTGGGCGAGGTATTAACGCTAGCTGTGTGTGAACTCGTGCTGTGTTGCTTGACCATTGGATGAGATGCAGGGGATGGTGTGTGCATCATGTGAGGCGATCCATTCATGGCTCCGTTTGGGAGTAGCTGGTTCGCCATGGCTGGGGACATGAACATCGGCTGACCAGGCTGCCCTGGCCCCTGTGGGCCTCGCGCACCAGGAGGCATGATTCCCTGCGGCTGTCCAGAGACTGGTGGTCCTTGCATCTGCGGGTTTTGTTGGCCCATGGGAGCGGGTGTGTTCTGCATCATGCTATTCCAAGATTCGAGTGCTTCGCTTGGCTTCATGTTGGAGTTTTCGAGGTAATGGGTCATTAAGCTTGACATATTGTTCATCGTTTCGTAGATCTGGTCCGGTCAGTGTCGATACACAGGTCGCGAATGGTGAGAAATGCTGACCTCAAGATAATGCTGCAGGGCGGGAGGTATGCCAAGGTCGGTAACGCCGGTACTGAGCAACTTGGATAGAGGTAGGTACGGTTCTTGTGGTTCGAGGGCATTGCGCTGTTGTTGCTGTTTGTTCTTGGCTGCGTTCTTGTTCAGACGTGGAGACTGGTTTGGGTTCATCGGATTGGGAGATGACGGCTGTAGGAACATCTGCTCCAGGGCGCTGCGTGGGATGTACTGTTGATGGCCTTGTCCTTCAAACTGCAGCCATTCCATTTTATCGGATCCTGACCAAAACGCGGTCAATTTCCCGGTATAAACAACCTGGTCAAGTTGTTAGTATTGCGCTAAAGATAACGACTGATGGAGAACCCACCTGGCATTGGTTCTCATAGGTGTAGATGAATTTCGCTCGGTCGCAGGTGACTTTAGTCTCAGCAGGTCCGGTGTTCTCCTTGGCCCCGTCTAACGTGATCTGGATGTTCTGGATGTCTGTGTTGAAGACAGTGTAGAAGTAACGTGGTAATGCGGCGCATACAATCTCAAATTGCTTTGTCCGCTCCTTGGCAGAAGAGTAAAGCACGTGAATGAACGATCCGCTCTCGTTGAAGAACTTGTCCACAAAGCTTTGCCACAGATTGACCGCGTTGTCTTCGCCCCGGGACTTCTAGACATGTTAGTCAAGGTTGTTGCACAATAAACATTGTACTTACGGTGAATTTCCCCAATTGGTCTACAAAATTCATTAGTTTAAGTGTTCCCTGCCCACCAGACTGCGCCTGGGTCTGCTTCATCATTGCTAAAGTTCGAGCTTGCGCCTGCGCTTGTGCTTGTGCCTGAGCTTGAGCTTGTGCTTGAGCTTGAGCCTGCGCCTGCGCCTGAGCATTCTGTGCCTGAGCTTGCTGTGCCATCGCAGCGTTACGCTGCTGCATTTGGCCCTGGTTCTGGGGTTGCTGACCCGGTTGTTGGGGTAGATTTGGTGGCTGAGCTGGCGCTGGTGTATGTTGCTGAGGCGGAGGCCCAGACTGTTGCTGCTGCTGTTGCTGCTGCTGTTGCTGTTGCAGCGGCTGCTGCTGCTGTGGCTGAGGCTGCTGTGGAGGTTGGGGTGGTGCGGCTGGCGAAGCCTGTCCTTGGTGGCTCATTGCAGATGGAGGGCGTAATGGACCTTGCTGAGGCTGTGATGTTGCTGGTGGCCCCTGATTACCAGACTGACTATGGTTGCTTGACTGAGATTGTGCGTGTTGCATAGCAATTGCTTGTTGTTGATGCATGTGCTGCTGCTGGGCTTGCTGAGCTTGATGTGCGGCCTGGGCCTGTGCTAAAGCAGCAGCCTGTTGCTGAGGATTACCTCCTTGTTGGTTTGCCATTTGCTGCTGCTGCTGCTGCTGCTGCTGCTGCTGCTGCTGTAATTGCTGCAGATGTGGAGGCAGTTGGACAAATGACTGCTGCCCCATCTGTTGAGCCCGTAGCTGTTGCAGTTGGTGTGGGGTCATGCCTCCCATGGTGTTTGGAAACCCCATGCCCATCCCGCCCTGCTGTTGAGCAAGCATCTGCTGCTGTTGCTGTTGCCGCATAAAAGCATGCTGCTGGGCACTTCTTTGTTGTTGCATCATTGCAGGATTCACTGCGACCTGTGGTTAGCATGGTGGAATGGACAAGCGCTCATATTGACTCACTCATTGCAGGATGCTGCTGTTGTTGCTGCTGTTGTTGCTGCTGCTGCTGGAACATCTGGGCCTGCTGGGGCTGCAGGTGTGAGAGCGCATGGGCGTTGGGTCCCATGCCCGGCTGCATGCCCATCATGGGACCTGCCTGACTGACAGGACCATTAGGGTTTGAGACGCCGGGGTGCATGCCTGGTGGCATGTGCTGGCCTGGATTCGGTCCTCCGCCAGCCATGGGGTGCCCAGGCGGCAGACCCTGGGGATGCATGCCGCCATTATGCGGAGGGTAGCTTGTCGTCATCATCGTGCGTGCCCAGTCTGTACAGAATGCGTACTGCGCGGTGAGTCGTGTTGCTGTCGCTCACACAGCAGAGTCGGTTTCGAGTCTGGCAGTCGCGCACGGCAACGAGGCTTCTGCACAGCGACACGGCTGTTTGTTTCGCAGCGGTGCGAGGCGGGTGCACTCGGGCGCAGCGGCAGTCACGGATAGGCTGCCCTCACAGGTGTTTGTTGCGAGCAGAGCGGGCGGGCAGGGCAGGCAGGGCAGGCAGAGCGAGCAGAGCGGCGTCGGGCAGATGCCGCGGCTGAGACACGACAACGAAGGCCGGAGGGCGCTGCAGTCGCGCGGAGGCACAGGGCAGTGATGTCGAGCGGCCGAAGGGTCGAGGGGCCGGGCGGTGCTGGAGATGTCGACGAGCGCGGCGGGTGCTGGCGCGATATGGGGTCGTGCGGGCTGGTCGTGTCGCATCCGGTCCCGCCAGCAAAGCACTGGAGAAGCGAGCCCGAGAGCAGAGGAGCGGCTGCAATGGGCGCAGGACGTGTCGTCGGTCAGCGGGCGAGTATGCGACAATGCATCCGCAATGCACAGAGGGTCCAGGGCCGGGCGTGGTGCCAGGGACGCGGGCGTTGGGGGGTGGTGGTGTCGAGGTGTCGAGGTGATCTGCAGCGCTGTGGGAGACGGCTAGGGGACGCCCGTTTCGGTGGCTGGTCGTGGCAGCGTGATTTGTCGCGCGCTCGCTGCACCCTCTTATGCGGCCACGGGGACAAAAGTAGAGACCACGACGAGCAACTGCAGACGCTTGCTTGTCTTGCGTCTCACGCTTCTCCCCACACAATCAACGTCTACGGCAGTATTCCCTCTTTGCGTCGTGGACATCCCTCGACGCCTGGCATCGTCTTCTGCTGGTGGGCACTGACGCTGCGCAGCGCAGCGTTCGCTGGACGCCTCCACGGCTTGGCGGGCCAGCCGCGCTAACACTCGCACTTTTCCACTGAACTTTTCTTCTTCAGCACCCTTCTCTGCAAACGACGCCCAACACCGAGTTTCTTGCCGCACACCGCGCATCACGCACCACGTACCGTCGCGCTTTGCATGCCGACGTCTGCTGGCTGCTCTCGAGCTCCGTGTTGGGTCCTTTCCATCAGGTATGCTCTACCCTCCACTTCTCATGTCTCTGCCCTCCGCACCCTTGGCGAGATGATACTCATGCAACTTCTTTTCCAATCCGATTCGACCTTGAAGAAAGCAGCGCTGTTCGGTTGCCCTTCGCCGGGCGACTGCTACTTGCCAGTACTGTTGTCTGACCTCCATATCCACTCCGTCATCTTCTCACAACCGTTTTGGTTCCAAGTTGCTAATAAGCAAGCACAGATTCGAGCATAGAACGTGAATGGCAGTCTACTGGCCTGCCGCCTGCTAGGCCCTGCTGTAGACATACCATGTCACTTACCTCGTAGGCCAAATATCTCCAACTAACATCCAGAGACACTCCCAGCTTGCGCAGCTGCATTCTTTGGTACGCTTTGCCCCCCTTTCCCTTTATTCTTGCTTCCTACATGATGAAAAACTTCCACAATTCGCAGTTTCCACGCTAGCCTCGACTGAACCTAACAGAGGACAATGAGCGCGAATACCTTCCTTGGATGTCTGATTTCTTGCAATTATCTATACCTTGCTTTTGTTGATCTGCTCTGTCTAAAGCATATGCTAACGATTATGATAGATGCCTAAATTGCTGCTTACTGCACTGCACGCTCGTGCATGTATACATCTCAATCATACCTGGCGCAGACGTACGCGAGCGACCTGACTCATTTGGCATCCTGTAGGTAGCTTGACCAACGTTTCCTTGCACAACTCTAGAGTGCACTGGCACGACCTATACATAGACAGAAAGGCAATGGGCTCGCTGGTTACAACCGGTGCTTTGACCACGAAAATAAATACATCGTTTTCAATTGACGTTCTCTTGCACTGCACGCTCTATAATTCCATTTCTGCAAAGGCGGCGTAAGCTGTTCTGTCATCATCTACCAGCTTTGGACACCCGCCTTGGGCACCAGCTTCTCGACTGAATCCATCGGTGAAAGTCTATATCTGTCGCAGTTTGGAGACCAAGTCCACGTGCAGAGTGGACATGCGGCAGACGTGTGCTGTGACATGATGGACCTCATCAAGATTCGCGCAGTGCAGTGCAGTGCAGTGCAGTGCAGGTGAGGAAGGATAGCGCCAGCGGCGTCATGGCGCACTGACGTTCCAAGCTGCACTAGCTTCCCGCCCACCCACCTCCCAGCTTCGTCACAGACAGACCTACGGTGACCACCGCCTCTTGCGCCCACCGAACCCTCTGCCTCGAGCGAACCTCTCCTCCTTCAAATCGCTCATCATCACCGCCAATATGGCCAGCCTCGACCCGCGCATGATGTCCGTCCAGCCCCGGATACGGTACAACACCATTGGCGGCGTGAACGGTCCCCTGGTCATTCTCGACAATGTACGCAGCTGTCGCACGTTCAGCGCGATGCGATATACGCTTACACACTTGGTGGATAGGTCAAGTTCCCGCGTTTCAATGAGATCGTCTCTCTTACGCTGCCTGACGGTACCGAGCGCTCTGGTCAGGTCCTGGAGGCTCGAGGTAAGCTGCCATGCTCTTGGGTCCATTTGCAAAAGCTAATTTCAATGCACAGGTGACCGAGCCATCGTTCAGGTAGACTACTACACTGCCTCTCCCCACCATACACGTTCCTAATCGCCACGCAGGTTTTCGAGGGCACGTCTGGCATTGACGTCAAGAAGGTACGTGCGAACGCACCGTTGCTGGAGACATCTCTGACAGCAGCAGACCAAGGTCGAATTTACCGGACACAGCTTGAAGCTTGGTGTCTCCGAGGACATGCTGGGTCGTATCTTTGATGGATCTGGAAAGGCCATCGACAAGGGCCCTAAGGTGCTTGCTGAGGACTACCTCGATATCAACGGTAGCCCTATCAACCCGTACTCTCGAGTAAGATAGGTTTGGAACCAAACAATAGCCCTGAGACTGACACATACAGGTTTACCCCGAAGAAATGATCTCCACTGGTATCTCAGCTATCGACACTATGAACTCAATTGCCCGTGGCCAGAAGATTCCCATCTTCTCCTCGTCTGGTCTCCCTCACAACGAAATCGCCGCTCAGATTTGCAGACAAGCCAGCTTGGTCAGTGGCCCTACGAGGGTCGACAAGGGCGTACACGATGGACATGCAGATAATTTCTCGATCGTTTTCGGTGCCATGGGTGTCAACCTGGAGACGAGCCGTTTCTTCACAAGAGATTTCGAGGAGAACGGCAGTATGGAGCGTGTCACTCTGTTCTTGAACTTGGCAAACGACCCAACGCAAGTGAGCTTGGACAAGGTTGATAGCTTCAACTAACGTGAAACAGCATCGAACGTATCATCACTCCTCGTCTTGCCCTTACCACCGCCGAGTACTACGCATACCAGCTCGAGAAGCACGTCTTGGTCATTTTGACTGACTTGTCCTCTTACTGCGATGCCCTTCGTGAGGTGTCTGCCGCGCGTGAAGAGGTCCCCGGTCGTCGTGGTTACCCAGGATACATGTACACGGATTTGTCTACCATCTATGAGCGCGCTGGTCGTGTTGAGGGCCGAAACGGTTCCATTACCCAGATCCCCATTTTGACCATGCCCAACGATGGTAAGCACATCGTCATAGTCAGCTCGATTTTGCACAGACTGACGGATTACAGACATCACACATCCCATTCCCGACTTGACAGGTTACATCACGGAAGGCCAGATCTTCATTGACCGTCAGCTGTACAACAAGGGTATCTACCCCCCGATCAACGTCTTGCCATCGCTTTCCCGTCTCATGAAGTCTGCTATTGGTGAGGGTCGCACACGAAAGGACCACGGCGATGTTTCCAACCAGCTGTACGCGAAGTATGCTATCGGTCGTGACGCTGCCGCTATGAAGGCAGTCGTTGGTGAGGAGGCTTTGTCTTCGGAAGACAAGCTGTCCCTGGAGTTCCTGGAGAAGTTCGAGCGCTCGTTCATCGCCCAGGGTGCGTACGAGGCCCGTTCTATTTTCGAGTCGCTTGACTTGGCATGGTCTCTGCTCCGAATCTTCCCTAAGGAGCTTCTCAACCGTATCCCCGCCAAGATTCTCGACCAATACTACCAGAGGAGTCGAGGCCAGGGCGACGACAAGAAAGCTGCGGCCGTGAAAGATGCACGGGACAACGCGGCCCAGAACGAAGGCCAGAACGGACAGCAGGATGAGAATTTGATTGATGTATGAAGCATGAAGGGCGTGTAATCGGTCATCAAGTCACAGTCAGCGAGATAGAGTGTTTGAGTTTTTGAGTTCTTTCAAGTATATACGAATGCGATCAGTGAACCATCACAACCCTTTATGAAACCATTCGTTTCATCAGGGATTGCAGGGGAACTCTCACCATTTGGGCTCCTTGTATAATCGCATGATTGGTCCGAGTAGTGACGAATGCGATGAGGGATGAGTCGGGAGGCGACCATGTATGCCATGCAACGCAGTGCGAGAAGTAAAGCGCAAACTCACGAATTGGTTGCCTACTGCACGTAAAACAGCAATCTCACGTCACGTTGAAACTCGTCTGGTTGCAAAGGTATGTAAGTGAGCATTGGGTACAGTGTTGTAGCAACAATGATGTGCTATGATTGTTCAAGCGAGGACCAGACGTGACTACGGTGCACATCTGCCGGGAGGCAGAGATTCTGGATCTTGACCAGACTCTGTGGGTGCGAAGAAACTAGCGGACCATGTGGTATGGCTAGTTGGGCAAGGCATCTTGATCCGCTTGAAGCGTTTGACAAGAGTCTTGACCCAACACGGAGGAGTCGCCCTTGATTTGTCGGGTCGAACCACCTTCAACGCTGATCAACGCTGATGCCTAAGCATCACCGACCTTACTTCTTTTATGTAGTCCTTCCTTCAACTCCTTGGCACAGCACCATCCTATCTTCGTCTGTCCATTTCTTCCTACTCTCGGTCTTCTCCGCCATGCGATCGGACATCGGTCTCTGGCGCTGCTTCGTCCGACCTAAGATCACCCTTTGCTCAAGAGCTCTGACAACACCTTGACCTTAATTTGGTATGTTCGATGTTATACATTCTTGCTCTTGTGGTCTTCCTTTCAAACGCCTTTCGCTAACATGCAACATTTCCGCATTCTCCGAGTCTTATTTCTCCGTTGTGACCGGACGCGCATCGTCAATTTCCTCCACGCCTGCCCTAGAGTTGCCCATGGATTCTACTCTTCTGGCACCTCGCTCTGGTACCCCAAATGTGGACGGATTCTGCGTATAAAAGTTGCCCAATATCGCCCACATCTTATCTCTCAAGCCCTGGAACGGTTGCTGGCCCTTTCGTGGATTCATTGGATCGTTTGCAAAGTCGTAGAAGAAGACGCCGTGCACGATGATGAAGCTAATTAAACTCCACTGTACTATCTTAGTCCACTTGTTCCACTGAGGCTTGATCGACTTCAGCCGTGTGCGTCGTTTGAATTTCCGCTCGAAGTGGAATTGTTGCTTTTCGGTCAGCTCGCGGAGGTTGGGTGGCCATGTCTTCTTCGCGCGGAATCGGTTGCGAGCGAAGTCGAAGGGTGGAAGCGTGGTCTGCTTTCGGCCAAGCAGACGGTTGATGAAGCCCATCGCCGACATGACGTCGTTTGCGTGTGCGACAGGTGGCGACAGGAAGACTTTGAGTGCGGCGCTGCGCAGTCTTCATTGACGATGTTCGAACGGATCCCGGAGAGCATGCGCAGGGGCCAGCCTTGGCAACGCACTTTTGCTGAAAAGGTAGTACATATGACTGGGTAGCGCTTTGGCCGCTTCTCCAGCATCCCGCCTTGACACATTCACCTAGCAGATCACGTCGTTTTCACACTCACTTTTGCAAGTTCAAATAGGTCGAAAACATGGCGGAAGCCGCAGTCCCCAAGGACGTTCCAAAGGACGCCGTTTCTGCGACCATTGACCTGCTCAAGCCGCAGGAATCTCAGGACAAGACGCTCAAAATCGAAAACACCGAAAAGCGAGATACTTTGATCGAGGCCGAGAAGCGCTACCAGAAATTGTGGGAGGAGCAAGGGGTTTTCCAGCCTGATGCACCATCTTTGGAGGAAGTTTCTTTCGACACCAACCCCGAGGACCTGCACGCAAAGCATCCAAAATGGTTTGGCAACTTTGCCTACCCATACATGAATGGAACTCTTCACGCCGGTCATGGCTTTACGGCGTCGAAGGTCGAGTTCACTGCTGGTTTCCAGAGGATGATCGGCAAACGGACTCTGTTCCCTCTTGGTTACCACGTGACTGGCATGCCCATCAAAGTGAGCCAGCTTTGCGCGAAACACATTAGATGACGCATGCTAATCCTATAGGCGTGCGCAGACAAGCTTGTCAGGGAAGTCGAGCAGTTCGGACAGAACTTCGAGCGATGCCCCGTTGAAGATGTCATCGACGGTGGTCTGCAGGAACCACCTGCGCCTACACAGGCTGAGGCCAAGACTGATCTTACAAAGTTCAAGGCTACCAAGGGCAAAGCTGCTGCCAAGACTGTCAAGACCAAGTATCAGTTCCAGATCATGCTGGCACAAGGCATTCCTGTTGAGGAGATCCACAAGTTCGCCGACCCGTACCACTGGATCCAGTTCTTCCCCCCACTGGCCAAACGTGACCTCACAAATTTCGGTGCTAGGATAGACTGGCGACGACAGTTTGTCACCACCGATGCTAACCCTTACTACGATTCCTTCGTAGCGTGGCAGATGCGCAAGCTCAAGGAACTGGGCAAGATTATCTTCGCAAAGAGATACACAATCTATAGTCCCAAGGACGGGCAGGCGTGTATGGATCACGACAGGCAGTCTGGCGAAGGTGTTGGTGTCCAGGAGTATACCGCTTTGAAGATGAAGACAATACAGTGGTCAGATTCGGCCAAGGCTATCATCGGTGGCAAGCTCCCCGAAGGCGCCAACGCATACTTCGTTCCTGCCACTTTGAGGCCAGAGACCATGTACGGCCAGACTTCATGTTTTGTGGGGCCAACCATCGAGTATGGACTCTTTCACGTCAAGGATAACGAATACTTCGTATGCAGTCAGCGTGCGGCACGAAACATGAGCTACCAGCCTGGTACACCTGGGACATTCAAGGAAGAAGGCAAGATCAACCAGATCGCTAGCTTCAAGGGTAAGGACCTTGTTGGTACTATTGTCAACGCTCCTCTGTCAGTCCATAAAGAGGTCTACATCCTGCCCATGGAGACCGTCAAGGATACTAAGGGCACAGCAGTCGTGACCTGCGTGCCCTCTGACTCGCCCGATGACTACATTACATCTTTCGATCTGGCGAAGAAGGCAGAGTACTACGGTATCAAGAAGGAGTGGGTCAAGTTTGACGACATTCTTCCCATCATCGACACTCCCACCTACGGCAATCTCTGCGCTAAGAAGCTCGTTGAAGACATGAAGATCCAATCTCCCAAGGATTCTGCGAAGCTTGCAGACGCAAAGGACAAGGCGTACAAGGAGGGCTTCTACAAGGGTACTATGGTGTATGGCGAGCAGAAGGGCAAGTCTGTCGAAGAGGCCAAGCCTCTGGTTCGCAAACAGCTCATCGATGCTGGCGATGCCTTCCCCTACGCTGAGCCTGATGGCAAGGTTATCAGTCGAAGTGGAGATGATTGCGTTGCGGCTCTGCTTGATCAGTGGTACATGAACTACGGTACCGCAGGGAACGGTGGAGATGGTGAATGGGCTGAGACAGTCCGCGCTCATATCGAGAATGGGCTTAACCTCTACTACCCTGAGGCCAAGAACCAGTTCTTGCGTGTAGTCGACTGGCTGGGCAACTGGGCCTGTGCGCGTTCGTACGGTCTCGGATCGAAGGTGCCTTGGGACGAGGCTGTCATGGTAGAGTCTCTGTCAGACTCTACCATTTACCAGGCCTACTATTCCTTCGCTCATCTCCTCCACAAGGACATGTTTGGAAAGGAGCCTGGACCGCTTAACATCAAGCCTGAGCAATTCACCGACGACGTGTGGGACTACGCATTCGGTCGTCGTGAACGCACCAGCCTTCCAGAGTCAGATATTCCCAAAGACGCCCTTCAGACGCTCAGGCGACACTTCGACTACTGGTACCCGCTGGACATGCGTACCAGTGGCAAGGATTTGATCCAGAACCACTTGACCTTCAATCTCTACGTGCACACTGCTATTTTCCCCCAGGAGAACTGGCCGCGTAGCTTCCGCGTCAACGGCCATCTGCTCCTGAACGGCGACAAGATGAGCAAGTCGACTGGCAATTTCCTCACAATCGCTGGTGCTGTGGAGAAGTTCGGTGCCGATGCTACGCGCTTGGCCCTCGCTGATGCAGGAGACGACATGAACGATGCCAACTTTGAAGAGACGGTCGCTAACGCTAACATTCTGAAGATGTATGAGCTTCGCAAGTGGTGCGAAGAGCTTGTCCGTGAAAAGATCTCCATCGCCGATGGCTCAAAGTACACAGAGACCAAAGAGAGGGAGCGTGTCAGGAACGCAGATGTCATCCAGCGCCAGAGCGGAAGCGAGCACGTCCTCCTCGACGACCTTTTCGACAATGAAATGAACGCCCTCGTTGCGGAGACATACGGCCACTACTCCGCTACAATGTACAAGGCAGCTCTCAAGTCAGGTTACCACGACTTCACTTCGGCGCGTGACTTCTACCGCGAAGCTACCAAGGCCGCCGGTATTGGTATGCACGAGGACCTTGTCAAAAAGTTCATCGAGCTGCAGGCCCTGATGATCGTGCCCATTGCATCTCACTGGGCCGAGCACATCTGGCTCGAGGTCCTCAAGAAGCACGAGACCATTCAAAAAGCGCAGTGGCCTCAGGTTCCCGAAGCCAACGCCAGGCTCTCTGCAGCCCGTGACTTTGTCCGCACAACACAGTCCAACATCACTTCTGCCGAGGGCGCGGCAGTCAAGCGTCTCAGCAAGGGCAAGGCTGCCAACTTCGACCCCAAGAAGGAGAAGAAGATTACCATCTTTGCGGCACAGGAGTGGCCTGCTTGGCAGAAGAAGTATGATCTACCTATCAGGCACCTTTCTACCTTATTGCGCTAACGATTCGATAGGTATATTCAGATGATTCGTGACAACTACCCAAACCTTGACATCAAGGCTCTTAGCAAGCAGATCGACAAGTCCGAGTCGAAGAAGGCCATGCCGTTCATCAATGCTTTGAAGCGTCGCCTGGACGCCGGCGAACCTTCCGACGTGGTCCTCAACCGCGAGCTCGCTTTCAACGAGCTCGACACGTTGCGCTCCATGGTACCTGGCCTCAAGCAGACGGTGCAGAAGTGCGTCGATGTCGAGATCGTGTCTGTCGCTGATGGCGGAAAGGAGGGTGTGGTGATCAAGGAGGACGGAAGCAAGGGCGAGGAAAGGAAGGAATTGCCCCCACAGGCGGGCAGTGCGGAGCCGGGAAGTCCAAGCTTTGCGTTTGAGAACGTCGAGAATCTAGCTGTGAGGTAGATGTAGAGCTTGGACGAGTAAACGATAAGGATGAATGTTCACGATGTATACGAAAGGACATGCTTTTGGGTACGATTAGTGACAAGACGAACTCGTTGAATGGCGGCAAACGTATACACGCAGGTGGTCAAGAAAAGGCAATGGATCATGACGACAAGTATTGTGCCCAGTGCGATGACTGTAGCCACAAATGACGCGGTTGAAGATAAAATACACTATGTGTGGCTCCGGTCACGGCTCAACACAGTCATGCTGGTGCAGGAAGAGAATTTCGAAAAGAAGAATGATGAATTGGATGTCCCGTCGTAATCGTTGAATCTCTATCGATGAGCCTGTCTCGAGACAACTCATGACTCTAGTCTATGGACTCGATCTACCATGAAATGCTATAAAGAAAACGCTTTTTCTTGCCTACAACTTGGACTTGGACTGAGCCTCGTCTGTTTGGTTACCGTTGCGGTCGAACCAAATCTTCTTTTGACTCCTCAAACTCTCCTGCAGCGCCACACCGATCCTGACAGCCTCGTATGAGCTCTCAATGTCGACAGGGACGTCTTTGTTGTTGAGGACGGCGTCTGTAAATTCGTTTGCCTCGGTGACAAAGGCCTGCTCGAAGCGCTCATAGTAGTTTTGGGGGATGTCGCGGTGAATACCGGTGGGCAGGTGTGACTCCATGAGCCCGGTGGTAGGGTTCGAGTTGACGGAAAGCTTGCCCTTTGTGCCGATGATCTCGGTCATGTCATGCTGACCGGGTGCGTTCATGCGCGAGCTGTAGAAGTATGCGATTTGACCATCGTAGAACTCGACAATGCCCACACCGTTGTCAACATCTCCGTACTTGGCAAGATCTGGCTCAAGGGCTGTGATACCAAAGGCCACGACGGACTTGACCTTGGGCAGGTTTTTGCCGTTGGAGTCGGCGCTGAAGTACCACAGGGCCAGGTCGATGTCGTGGATGTTGCAGTCGACAAAGATGCCGCCAGAGAACTTTGCGTACTCAACGAAGAAGCCTGAGGGGTCGTACTTGTCGCAAGTCTGGGAGCGGAGGATGGAGGGTCGGCCAATGTCGCCGGCTTTGGTGAGGGCGTAGGCATTGCGGTAGGAGGCGTCGAAGCGGCGAGAGAAGCCGCACATGACCTTGATGTGTGGGTGGGCCGCGGCGGTCTTGAGGAGGTCCTGGCACTGTGACAAGTTAGGGCTACACGGTCTGACGCATCGAGACAAGAGCACATACCACTTCGAGCTTTGTGCTAAAGGGCTTCTCGCAAAGCACGTGCTTGCCGGCCTTGATGGCCTTGATGGACTGCTCGGCGTGTGCTGTGGTGACGGTGGCAACGACGACTGCCTCCAGACCGGCGTGCTGCAGCATCTGGTCGAAGTCGCTGTACACCTTGACACCCCATGGCTCGAGGTGCTCCTTGGCCCAGGCAGCTTCCTTGGGGTCTGGTGTGAAGGCGGCGACCAGCTCGGCCTTGGGCGTGCGGTGCAGGAAATGGAGGGCATGGCGGGCGCCCATGCGGCCAAGGCCGGAGCAAGCCACCTTGAGTCTGCGCAGCTCGACCATTGTGCAGTGTGTGAAGTGAGGGGTGGGGAGGGTTTGGGGAGAGTGTAGAGGCGACGAAGAGTGAGAGTGAGGGAGAGGGGAGAGGGCAGAGATGAGGTTCAGAGACGACGGGGCGAGCAGCAATTAAGTTATGCTGTTCAGTCGGCTGCAGTGTGAGCTTCGAAACTGACCGCCAAAAAGTGGCTGGCCATAGCTCCCAGCGTCCACACACCAGATTCGGCCAACAAGGCGGAGAGGGCCCACGACTATCCGAGCCCGTCTCTTCCCCGGTTCTCCGCGTTTGCTACGTTCAAGAACCCGGGCGCTCCATCCAGCAGTCTCCTCCACACGTTCGCCGTCCCCGTGGGTTTCGCGCCGACTTTCACCACACAGCCAGCTCGACTCGAACGTCGGCACTCCCCACGTGGAAGGCTTTGAAGCCAGAAATGCCAACTGGACGCGCAGGACCAGACATCGTGACTTGCACTTGCACATGGCGGGGAGGCCGCTGTGGAGCAAATGTGGGGTTGCGGCTGCCCCGAAAGGGGAAACCTTCTCCTTTGAGCGCGCCCACCCCGCAAAAACGACCGCCTCGAGCGCGCTTCGGCTTCGGCTTCTTGAACACGCATGAAGAAGGCGACTCAACGCCTGCCTACCTACAACACACTACTTCTTGCGCGCCTTGGCACCGTTGTGGCTGCCGGCGAGACACAGGGCAACGCTAAGAAATGAGAGCGGACGTCCATCCCTTCCTTGTACCTGCAGCACCGTCTTGAGTGGATGAGTCTAGAGTGAGGATTGAGAGATTTCCCCGCTTACGTCATTGCTTTTGTTTGTAGAACAGAACATGAACAACTAACTCTACTGCAGCAACGCGCTGTGGAATCGCAAGAGTAGCTCTGCAACTACACCGACCTCACAAGTCTGTCTTCTCCTCGCCAGTCTCCAGCACGACCTTGATGACTAGATTACCACCATCGTCCTTTGTCTTACCAGCCATCTCGAACGCTTCGTCGGCTGCCTCGAGGCCCTTGTACCTGTGTGTGACCAACTTGGAAAAGTCTGGGTAATCAGGCCCCTTCTTCGACACGACTTCAATGCCAGTTGGGTACGTGTTCGCATATCGGAATACGCCGAGAATGTCGACTTCTCGAAGTGCGGCAGCTGAGATGGGCAATGTCTGGATAGGCGTGCCCATGCCGATGAGCAGCATCTTGCCTCCTGGTCGCGTAGCCTGTCGTGTGTTAGTGCGTGTTCTGCGATGAGAGACATCTCGCTCACGTATATCGATGCTTGTACACATGACGGGACACCGGTGCACTCGAATACAGCATCCACTTCACCAATCTCTCCAGAACTTCCCCTCGGCGTCTTTCCGATTTCTGCAGCTGTCTCTTTTGCAATCTCAAGCTGCTCCTCAATCGTACTGCCGCGCTTCATAGGCACTGTGAACGCTCGGTCTGCAAACTTGTTCTTGACTGCAAACTCCACTCGCCCGGCATCAATGTCTGCAATGACCACGGTGCCAGCCCCAGAAATCTTCGCCATGGCGGCGACCAACAAACCAACAGCACCTGCTCCAAAGACCAGTACGGTCGCGCCGGCTTGCAGCTGCGCTCTCTTCGCTGCCTGAATTGCTACGCTTAGAGGCTCCAGAAGCGCACCCAAATCAAGCGACAAGTCCTCAGGCAGCCTGCGCCGGTTAGCATATCTTTCATGTCCACGTTGCAAACTGAACCCACTTATGACACCAAGCCGCGGGGTGGTTGATTCGATCCTGCAGCGTTCCCTGCGCATGCGGGAAGCTCTTCGCACTACTCCTAAACCTCATGCCCTTACAAATATTATACCTCCCCTCCTTGCACCTTTCGCATACCTCGCATGGCAATCCGACTTCTAGTGCTACTTTGTCGCCAACACTGAAGTTCTTGACGTCAGTGCCCACGCCGACAACTACACCAGCGGATTCGTGGCCAAGGGACAGAGGCTCCTGTACAAGAATGTCGCCATTACGGTTGTGCCTGTAGTAGTGCAGGTCTGAGCCGCAGAGACCCGTCGCACGAATGCTGATCTGGAGGTCTGTGGGACCTGGGGGGAAGATGGAGCGAGATTCCTGCGTGTTGGGTCAGACATTTGTCGTGGCAGGATTAAGAGTCGCAGCCTACAATCCTCAGGTCCTTGGCGCCGTGTAGGACAGATGCGCGGATCTTGTGCTCACTTGACGAGACATCTGGCTTGCTGTCTGTCGTCGTTTGGGCGTGTGTTGCGCACATGGTGGATGGGTTGCGCTGGATAAAGTGGGCGAAACCGATAGGGTTGGAAAACTTGACAACAGCGAGAATCGTGTGAGTATAATGTAAAAGGAGCGTTCACGCCCGGTTTCAGTCCCCTTCCCACAGAAAAGCTAGTACATGCATGCGGCGAGCTTTTCCTAGAAGCACACGATCGTGGAGACAGCTTCCTTCTTCGGCATTTGCTGTCCCGCTGTGCCCGCATCATTCGTACACGTCGGCGTTTGAAAATGTGGGGTCGCGTTCCGAGGGGCTTCCGAGTGCTGATGGAGCTTGCAGCATGATGCGCTGGTGCTAGAGTGCCGTTAACTTTTGCCTGCCAGAGAATCACTCAGTCGATGCGCGCGCCTAGATTTATTTTCCCTCTCGAAGCTCCAACTCTTTAGAATCAGACAGATTTTGTGTTTCGATTCCGCGACTCACATCGTTCCGTTCCCCAGCACCAGCACCAAAGCCCCAACAGACCTAATGTCTACCGTACAACAGCTCTACTCTCTGGAGGGCCAAACAGCTCTCGTCACAGGAGGTACCAGAGGAATTGGGCAGACGATGGCTATTGCCCTAGCCGAAGCAGGAGCAGATATTCTTCTGGTTCAGGTACACTCACCTCCCACCAAAACCTCCAAGACATCACTAATAAGTTCCCAGCGTGACGAGTCAAACAAACAAACAAAAGATGCCGTCGAGAAACTCGGTCGGAAAGCAACAATCTATACCGCAGACTTGTCTTCCAACGAGTCTGTCACAGCACTCACCCCTAAAATCCTCGCCGATGGCCACAGAATCCACGTGCTTCTCAACTGCGGCGGTATTCAGAAACGACACCCAGCCCACCAGTTTCCCGACAGTGACTGGAATGCTGTGTTGCAGGTCAACCTCACATCCGTCTTCACACTCTGTCGTGATGTCGGCGCCCATATGCTCGAGCAAGCAGCAGATCTTCCGCTGAAGAGAAGAGGTTCCATTATCAATGTTGCCTCGCTCCTCACCTTCCAAGGTGGAATCACAGTCCCCGCGTACGCTGCATCCAAGGGCGGCGTCGGTCAACTCACCAAGGCTCTCTCCAACGAGTGGGCGAGCAAGGGAATTAGCGTCAACGCGATTGCTCCGGGATACATTGCAACCGATATGAACGAGGCGCTGATTAAGGACGAGAAGCGCGCGGAGAGTATCTTGAGCAGAATTCCGGCAGGCAGGTGGGGGAGTCCAGAAGATTTCAAAGGTGCGGTGGTATTTTTGGGGAGCGCGGCAAGTGCATACGTTAGTGGAGAGGTGTTGACTGTTGACGGCGGGTGGATGGGCAGGTAAGTGGAGGTACTCGTATACATGGTTAATAGTCATATGAAGATTCAAGCCAGTGTCATGCCTGCATCTTGAAGTATTGTGTTGGCAGTGAACTCAAGATATGTCGGTTCACAGTATACCACAACATCCAACGGGAGCAGCCATAACAGCCTTGCTTCTGGTCTGGACAGCATCCCGGCTCTCTGGCAATGGTTTCGGACGCACACATTGTCAGATTCAATACAAAGGCGTAATACTGTTTTCATTCAAGTCATGATCATTTGTCTGACTAAAATAGGTAGGGTATGCCTCTCACAGCTTATTTGCAGTGATTCATCCAGAGAGGTCGATGCCACCAGGCTTGTCAGCAAAGCCGACATCGACGCCGAACGGTGGGTAGACATATCTCGTAGGACCGTTCTTCTTCTGGACTGCCTCGAGGTTCTCAATGTCGTCCTTGTCGAGCGAGATGAGTTTGCGGTTCTCATCGATGCGCGACGGGGTTACGGACTTTGCAAGAACGGAAGAGTTGCGAGCCACTTTTGCATTGTTAGTTTGAAGCCACAATTCAGAATGAGCGGTAACAGGTGAGACGTACGGTGGTAAGAAAGTAGAACGGTAGCGGGGGCAACATTGTGCTTCTTCGCGACGGCAATGACACCTTCGTCCTTGAACAGCGGTGAGCCTGTGCTGCCGAGCGGACTGTATGCAGTAATGTGGATGCCTTTCTCCTTGCAGAAGTCGACAATCTCCTGCTGGGGTAGCAGAGGGTGGTTCTCAATCTGGTTGGCGGCAGGGATGATGGTGGCCTGGGCAAGCAGCTTCTCGAGGTACTTGACGGAGTAGTTGGCGACGCCGATAGCCTTGACCTTGTCGGGGTGGGCCTGGATCAGCTTCTCGACGTTCTTCCATGTGTCGACGTGTGTGATGGAGCGGTCGAGGTCACGATCGCCGTTCTCGAGCTTGGGGAACAGGGGATGGTTTCCTGCTCAAGTTAGCATGTGGCTGCAACACAGTCGTCATAGAACTCACCATTGGGGTTCATGGGCACCGGCCAGTGCACGAGGTAGAGGTCGACGTAGGGAGTTTTGAGCAGATCCAAGCTCTTCTGAAGCCCCTCCTCAACACGGGTGTGGAATGTGCACCAAAGCTTGCTGGTGATGAACAGGTCCTCGCGCTTCACGATGCCCCGCGAGATGACATCTTGCAGCGCCTCGCCAACCTCGTCTTCATTCTGGTAGCAGTAGGCGCAGTCAATGTGCCTGTAGCCACCCTCGATGGCGTGAATCACGGCCTTTTTGACCTCACCGGGCGCGGACTGCCATGTCCCCAGCCCGAGGGCGGGGATTGTGGCGCCAGTATTGAGGGGGATTGCGGTGTTCATTTCGGGCTCTGGGTTAAGGATGGATGAAGGGGTAGCTTTGAGGATGAACTTGGAAAGGGCGGGGTTCATGTCTGGCACTGGGTATATGTATCTAATACAATGAGTGGCAGGAGGGGCGCCCCATTGCTTGGTAACCCCACGCTGTAGCGTTCTATTGACTGATGTTAATTCTTCCGGAACGCCGAACTGACTCCACCAAAGGTGCCCCGCCGGTAGAGCAGAGTCCGCTGACGACGGGACAACGTTGATGCGTCCCCGCTCGGCCCCAGCTGCAGAGAGGCTGAACAATGCCAAGGGACGTCCATGCCTCTTTCATCTCGGTCGGGGAAGTCTCGACCGAACCGTTGCCGACAGCCACGTGACTCAGTCTCAGCTTGCTCCTCGTCATTGCGCAGCAGTCCCCGCAGAATCGGCAGCCCGCTCGACAACATGCGCTAGCGCCTTGGCACTCAGCTGTCGGCGAGAATTACTCTGTTTGATCTCAATCTGGTACTCTGCGCCCATGGCACGAGCAGGGTCCACAAGCCGTTCGACAATGTGAAGGCTAAGAAAAACCAGCCAACCATATACTGCACAATGCTGCAGTAGATCCGTCAGCATTGCTTCCCAGATCCCCAGATCTCTCGCCTGCGATCTGACGCGCGGGCAGAATTTCCCCGCATCCTGCTTTGAGCCCTTCGTCGCGGGGAGTTCTCGTTTCAGTGGACCTGAGAAGAACAGTGAGAAGTCTCTGTCTACAGAGCGACCGCTTCTGGACATGGCCATGTCGCTGAACTTGGAAAGAGCCCGCCGATGTGGGCTGTAGTGACAGAGGATAAGTACTTTCACTCTTCGCGCCACCATTCTAGCATCAACAACACTTTACTTGAGCTTCACCTCTTTGCCCCAGTCTTCCAACTTCACCATCATTACTTGAAAGATTCAGCGAGAGTACACGCTTAACAACCCACCCAACTAAGTACACCACAATGGCACCAGGTGCTATCTTCGAAGAGCCCAACGTGGCTGAGAACTTCAACGACCACCGCGATGGCCTGGCTCTTGAGGCCACATCCGATATGATCGACGATGTCAACGTCCTCAAGGCCGCTATGAAGGTCAAGCAGGGCACTGCCACACAAGAGGAAAAGGACATCTACGCACAATCTCAGTTCGACACAGAAAAGGACAAGACACAGTTCCGCCAGTACGAAGAAGCATGTGACCGCGTCAAGAACTTCTACCGCGAGCAGCACGAGAAGCAGACCGTTGCCTACAACCTGCGCGCGCGCAACCATTTCCACGGCAAGACCCGCGCCGAGATGACCATCTGGGAAGCCATGGAGAAGCTCAACACACTCATCGACGAGTCCGACCCCGACACATCCCTCTCCCAGATCGACCACCTTCTCCAGTCTGCCGAAGCCATTCGACGCGACGGAAAGCCACGCTGGTTCCAGCTCGTGGGTCTTATCCATGATCTCGGCAAGCTCCTTTTCTTCTACGACGCCCAGGGTCAGTGGGATGTCGTTGGTGACACATTCCCTGTCGGCTGCGCCTTCGACAAGCGCATCATCTACCCTGACACGTTCAAGAACAACCCAGACTTCAACGACGAGGTCTACAGCACCGAGCATGGCATTTATTTGCCTGGGTGTGGTCTCGACAATGTGATGTTGTCGTGGGGTCACGACGAATACCTTTACCATATCATGAAGGACCAGTCTACCATACCTGATGAGGGTCTGGCTATGATCCGGTACCACTCCTTTTACCCCTGGCACAAGGAGAACGCGTATCGCTGGATGATGAACGAGAAGGACCACAAGATGCTTGAGGCAGTCCGGGCTTTCAACCCATACGACCTGTACAGCAAGTCTGACGAGATCCCCAAGGTCGAAGATCTCAAAGAGTACTACCTTGGTATCATTGACGAGTTCATCGGCAGGGACAAGAAGATCAAGTGGTAGACAAGCGTTCGGTTCCGCGGATTTGTAATGGTTTGATTTATACACATAGCGACACGAAGAGCCAAGAGGCCCGTGAATGATATTATATGCCATCTTCATCTTAAAGACACCTCAACAGTTTGATCTTCCCTTGAAATCATTGTCGTCACTGTACTGTGTGATGTGCCTTTGGCAGATATTCATATACTCAATAATTCAAACTTGCAGCTATCATCCTGTTACACTCGTGCGTATGGGGTTGTGGATTCGAGACCAAAAACTCTTCCTATTGCCGCTGCTGCAGTATCTTTCAGCACTTGATTCAGCCAAGTTGCACAGATCATGCTAATCGATGAAAGCCAGGTTCCTGATTTGTGACTTCCGACAGAGACCAAAATGTGCGTGACTATAACTGCATGAACACGGCTGTACATGTATCGGTGGTTGTATAAAAATAGCTACTCTATAGATACATGGCCGACAGCTAGAAGCTGATATTGTCAAGCACGAGCCTAGATTGTGGATCCTACAATGGCTAATTTCATCCCATGCTTAATGCCCATCCGCTCAGTGCTGATGGCTTTGGTCAAATGAGGCCGAATGACTGAAGGTACTTCAATGATCGAGTAATGCAAAAGGGTGTCGTCCCGCAACACTCATCGCCATACGCCAACGCCAATGCCAACGTCATAACAGAGAAGAAAAATGGTTGCACCACGACATACTTTACGGCAGGCAAAAGTAGGTTGTATCTTGTAGAAAATCGCATCATTATATATCGGCAGGGCACTTGACCCACAACAACCTCCAGGCCGTCCACAGCCTCACCCGACCCACGCAAGAATAAAACATCGCGATTGGGCGACGAGGGGGGTAAAATGCATCGGCCGGGAATCGAACCCGGGGCTAGCCGAAACTGTGCTGTAAAGCATGGCAACGGCTAATTTTACCACTAAACCACCGATGCGGTAACGGTGCTCGTCAGAGAACATCTTTGGCTTGAATGGTTTCAGTTTGGAATTTAAAATATATAATCTGATCTTTTGCACCTTCCCCGATATCGCTCTCCATCTCTCTTAGTAGATAATGTCGAGGGTTCACTAGGCTCATTCGCTTGGAAACAAAAAACAGTCTCACCTTGACCTTGTCTAGTTTTTTTGTAAGTCTCCTTGTGCGTAGGCTCCTTGTAAGAAGATACATTTTGTCTGCCTCCTTTCCTTAAGAAACCTAGTGACATGATTACCAAAGGTCTCCGACTTTATAGGATATCACAGGCACATTTTGACGTTCCGCATGTGACAATATATCGGAAGGTGCTTCGAGGGTGTGGCGGTGGTCCTTGAGCCGGGCGTGTTCGTATTTTAATCACGATTTCATCAGACAAACCCGATTCCGGGTTGCGAAGTACGCCAAGAGAGAAAGGATTGGACTCAAGCGCGAATTTATGAAATAGCGGCCTCACATGAGTCAACAGAGGTAGGAGGTTTCTATTGAAGGTGCTTAACAGGGTTCAACCATATTCCGACCGCGACTCCGATCCAGAACGAATAAAATTGTATAAACAATTTTCGAGATAATATTCCATGGGAGGGATAACAACTCAAAAATATCCTGGGCTCGTGGTTTAGTGGTACTACACTCATAGTCTGCTTTGTAGAAAGTTTAGCAGACTTGTTCCGACAGACATTCCTACTTGCTACTTTCTATTTACGGGTTCTGAAACCTCGTTAGGTAAGTTAAGATTGGGATATTGAGTGTTGGGCCCACCTTTCGTCTAATTACAGATTAGGCAGTGCAGTGTTGGTGGCTTGAAACTATTAGTGCACGGCGATATGTGCGGGGGGGGGGGGCGGGGGGGGGGGGGGGGGGGGGGGGGGGGGGCGGGGGGGGTGGGGGGGGGGGGGCGGGGGGGGGGCGGGGGGGGGGCGGGGGGGGGGGGGGGGGGGGGGGGGGGGGTGGGGGGGGGGGGGGGGGGGGGGGGGGGGGGGGG